>PVIU01004404.1:0-127548 GCA_004026605.1 Ondatra zibethicus | reverse complement strand
GAGAACTCTCAACAGAGGAATCTAAAATGGCTGAAAGACACTTAAGGAAATGTTCAACATCCTTAGTCATCAGAGAAATGCAAATCAAAACAACTCTGAGATTCCATCTTATACCTGTAAGAATGGCCAAGATCAAAAACACTGATGACAACTTATGCTGGAGAGGTTGTGGGGAAAAGGGAACACTTCTGCATTGCTGATGGGAATGCAAGCTGGTACAACCCCTATGGATGTCAGTGTGGCGATTTCTCAGAAAATTAGGAAACAACCTTCCTCAAGACCCAGTAATACCACTTTTGGGTATATATCCAAAGAATGCTCAATCGTGCCACAAGGACATGTGCTCAACTATGTTCATAGCAGCTTTGTTTGTCATAGCCAGAACCTGGAAACAACCTAAATGCCCCTCGACCGAAGAATGGATAAGGAAAATGTGGTACATTTACACAATGGAGTACTACACAGTGGAAAAAAATAATGACAACTTGAATTTTCCAAGAAAATGGATGGATCTAGAAAATATCATTTTGAGTGAGGTAACCCAGACACAGAAAGACAATTATCACATGTACTCACTCATAGGTGGTTTTTAAACATAAAGCAAAGAAAGCCAGCCTACAAACCACAATCCCAGAGATCTTAGACAACAATGAGGACACTAAGAGAGACTTACATAGATCTAATCTACATGGGAAGTAGAAAAAGATAAGATCTTCTGAGTAAATTGGGAGCATGGGGACTTTGGGGGAGGGTTGAAGGGGGAGGGGAGAGGCAAGGAGGGGAGCAGAAAAAATGTAGAGCTCAATAAATATCATTAAAAAAGAGTTGACCCCAGGGCCTCAAGCATGCAAAACAAAACAAAACAACAACAACAAAAAGAGTGATTGTCTAGTATCAATGCTCTGAGTGTTATAATCTGCTGGCCTCCTCTGTCACCTGGACATCCTGTCCCTTTTAGAGACAAGCTCCCCACCTCCCCCCCTTTCCACCAAAGCAAGCAGATCTTCCACCTCCTCTCCAGCCTGCTCTCTTGCTCTCTCTCTGTCCTTCCTTCCTTCTGGAGAGGCAACTTCTGCCTCTCTCTCCCTTCTCCTCCTCTTCTCCCCTTCCCCTCTTACTTCTCCCCCTCCATAACCCACTAAATAAACTCTATATCCCAGCTCTCTCTGCCTGGCATATCTGTCCGCCTCTCACTCTCCATGGTCTCCCACCCGCCCCTGCCACCCCTTGTGGGACTGCTGCTCTCGTGGGGCTGGCCTCGGGTCCTACCTCTTTATAAATGATAACACTGCATCTGAATCCCAGCATCACACACACACACACACACACACACACACACACACACAGAGTACTACTATGATGGCCTAGTACAGTGTGGTGCAAACTTGCAGTTCTAACTACTTAGGCTAGGAAGGAACACTACTTGATTTTGGTAATTTAGGACCAGCCTGAATAGAATAGCAAGAACACTTCATTTTTAAGATGTTTAAGAAGTATTTTATTTGGGGAACTAGCTGGTTCATCATTTAAGAGTACTTGTTGCTCTTGCAGAGGACCCTGGTTCAATTCCCAGCAGTCACATGGTTGCTCACAACCTCTATAACTCCAGCTCCAGGGAATCTGACATCTTCTGACCTTTGCAAGCACCAGACATATATGCATGAACACTCATAATTGTGTGTGTGTAAGAGAGAGAGGGAGAGGGAGAGAGAAAGAGGGAGGGAGGGAGGGGAAGGAAGGGAGAGAGAGGTGTATCTACAAAGGCCAAAAGTGCATGTTTTCAATCCCTTGGAGCTGGAGTTACAGGCAGTTGTGAGCCGCCCAACAAGGGTCGTAGGAACTGAGCTTAGATCCTCCACAAGAACAGTGCATGTTCTTTTTTTTTTAACTTTTTATGATTTATTTATCTTTATTTTATGTGCATTGGTGTGAAGGGGTCAGATCCCCTGGAACTGGATTTTCAGACAGTTGTGAGCTGCCGTGTGGGTGCTGGGAATTGAACCCAGGTCCTCTGGAAGATCAGTCAGTGCTCTTAACGGCTGAGCCGGTGGCACATGCATGTTCTTAGTCAACCACTAAACTATCTCTCCAGTCCCTGTGAAAGGATTTTAAAGCATGTAATAATTGTGAAAGGTGAGGGTTTTCTTCTGACATTCCCTCACATGCCTGAATGAACTTCATTCACATTTACCTCATTTCTCTTCACCCTTATGTCTTCTTTCCTCCTTCCACATGCACAGTAGAATTGCTTTTTGTTGTAAGAACCCTTTCAAAACAGTTTTCATAATATGTAATTGTTTCATAAAAGTTTTATGAAACGTGTCTTCATGTATTCAAATCATCTTTTTACTATTATCATTATTATTTTGGTTCTTTCAAGACAGGTTTCTCTGTGTAACAGCTCTGGCTGTCCTGGAACTCACTCTGTGGACCAGGCTGGCCTCAAACTCACAGAGATTGACCCGTCTCTGCCTCCCAAGTTCTGGGATTAAAGGTGTGTGCCACCACCACCCAGTTTACACTAGTTTTATGTTAATACAGCCTTCAAATTGTAGTCAGGGTTTATAGATAGAGGCCTTGGATCCCTTCCCCAGCACTACAAAACAAACAAGTCGATAGTAAATAGGCAGGGGTTTTGTTGTTGTTGTTGTTTGTTTTTCTTTTTTTGGTCAGGAGTGAGGGTTTAGGGATGGGATGGGGAAATGGGGCACAGTAGAGGAGCATTTGCTTAATATGTACAAGGCCTTGGGTCCCATTCCCATCCCTCCAGGGGAGGCAGGCTGCAATTAGTGTGTTTCCTACTGTTTTGTTTTTGTTTTTGTTTTTTGATTTTTCGAGACAGGGTTTCTCTGTAGCTTTAGAGTCTGTTCTGGAACTCACTCTGTAGACCAGGCTGGCCTCGAACTCACAGAAATCTGCCTGCCTCTGCCTCCTGAGTGCTGGGATTAAAGGCATGTATCACCACTGCCTGGCGTGTGTTTCGTACTTAAGATTCTCTCAAGGTGTCGTCACAATGTCATCTGAGGCCTGATCAGGGAAGCAGTCACTTCCAAATTCTTTACAATTATAAAACATATATAGAGAGAGTCGCTGCAAGCGGGAGGACAGGGGCCGGGCGGGACAGGGGCACCTGTGTGGCTGGACCGCTAGTCGCGCCCAGCCTGCGCTGCCCCCACCCGGCCCTGGCCCCCGCCCGGGCCTGGCTTTTCCGATCCCATCCCCTCCTTCCTGGTCTCCTCCCAGTCTGACCGATCCCCCCCCTCGGCCTCCTTGCCACACCAACCTTCTAAAACTGAGGGACTTCCTTCAATCCTATTCACTGTCACTTTGGACTTGTTCTGCCTCTTCGCTCCCTAGCAGCCCGCCTTCCAAACCGGGACTCCCTTCCCTCTCCTAAGAATCTTTCCTCCAACCCATTTAAGACCTTGTTCTCCCCCTGGGTTAGGCGTTCACATCCCTTCCGAATTAACCCCACACACACACTCTCCAAATACTTAACACCACCTTCCCACAGCCCTATCATGGAGGCTGTGCTCCCCGTGGTAAACTGGACAGGTCCGGTGCTGGAATGGATGAGCCCGGTGCTAGACTGGGTGGACTGGGTGGGCCCGGTGCTGGAATGGACAGGCCCGGTGCTGGAATGGATGGGCCCTGTGCAGGACTGGGTAGGCCCAGTGCTGGACCAGTTGATGTTCGCGTTGGTTCTCAACTTCCTGCTTGTGTCCTTCCTCCTGGCAATCTTGGTCTGGCTTTTGGCCTTCGTCTACAACCTGCCACACACGGTACTGACTAATCTTCTCCACTTTGGTCGAGGAGTCCTGCTCTCGTTGCTGGCCTCGCTTGAAGCATTGGTCGAATTTACCTTTGTGGGGTTGCAGCCCTGGTGTGCTTTTCTCTACAGCTGCTACTCTGGCTCGGAGAGGTTAAAGCTACTAGGGCACCTGGCCTCTCATGGAGCTCTGAGGAGCCGAGAAATACTGAACAGGGGCATCCTGAACATGGTCTCCAGTGGCCATGCTTTGCTGCGCCAGGCCTGTCACATCTGTGCCATTGCCGTGAGCCTGGTGGCCTATGTGATCAACAGTCTGGTCAACATCTGCCTCATCAGCACTCAGAACCTCTTCTCCCTGGTGCTGGCCCTGTGGGCTGCCATGGCGGGGCCTCTGTGGCGGATGACAGACGTGCTGGCTGCTTTCTTTGCTCGCATTTCCAGCAGTGCGGTGGCCATGGCCGCCATCCTCTGGACCCCCTGCCAGCTAGGGCTAGAACTGTTGGCCTTAGTGCTCCTCCTCCAGGTCGGCTCTATGCTTTCCAAAGTCACTGTTTTGGTGTTGCTGGTTTGTGTGCTGGCAGTGACTTTGACTGTGTTATACCCAGACTTTATCTTGAGGCTGGCCACCCGAGCACTCAATCAATTCCTTGCCCGACTATCCTACCGCCGGCTTCGAGAGGATGTTTTACGGCTCTCTCAGCTGGCACTGAATCTGGAGGCCTGGTGCTGAGTCTGGAGCCGAAGCCTGCAGCTGGCCAGCTGGCTGAGTCGGGGAGGAGCTCCAGGGGCCCCCCAAGGTGGTGCCAGGAGAGTCTTCTTAGCCAGAATACAGGGATGGGACAATCTTCGTGAAGCAGAAGAGGACGTCAGGACCAACAGAACGGCACCTGCTAGAGGCCGAGAGACACTCAACGAGGATGAACCGGCAGCAGGGCAAGATCCATGGAAGCTGCTGGAGGAGCAAGAAGAAAGGAAGAGATGTGTTATTTGCCAGGACCAGAGCAAGACAGTGCTGCTTCTGCCCTGCCGGCGCCTGTGCCTGTGCCAGGCCTGCACCGAGATCCTCATGCACCAACCTGTCTACCTCCGTCACTGCCCACTCTGCCGCTGCCACATTCTGCAGACCCTCAATGTCTACCCCTGATGACTCCCTCCCTGCCCGCCCACCCTCTGAGCTCCACACACTGGGACAGCATCAGCATTTTGCCTCTTGGCTTTGGCTAAACCTGAATTTGGGACCATTTACCCTGAGGCACTCAGTTCCAGGCTGAGCCTCTGAAGGAAGACCCAGATTTCTGCTCATTCCCCTCAGACCTCGCATGGCACTGAACATGGCGGCATTCCTCTCTGTGCATTCTGCATTTCCCTAGGGTTCAAACAAGGGGCTAGGTCTCGGGGCATGCAGCGCCATTAGGTCTGCCTGCCCAGTTTCTATAAATAAACACCTGTTAATAGTTCTTAAAAAGGCAGGCGGTGGTGGCGCAAGCCTTTAATCCCAGCACTTGGGAGGCAGAGGCAGGCAAATCTCTGTGAGTTCAAGCCCAGTCTGGTCTACAAGAGCTAGTTCCAGGACAGGCTCCAAAGCCACAGAGAAACCCTGTCTCGAAAAACCAAAAAAAAGTTCTAAAAAAATAAATAAAACATATAGAAGAATGAAAAAATAAATAAGAAAGAAACTGTAAGAAAAAAGATGGGAGACAGAGAATCATCCTGGCAGGTCCAATATATGACTAATATTTGGAGGGTTTTAGAAAGAATAGAGAAAGCAGAGGGGACCTGGGCCCCTGCCAATGGTCCAGAGCCTTGTGGCTATGACAATACAGAAAGAGGCAGGCTCTGGGAGGCTGGGTGTGACCCCTGCCCTTTGAAAGCCAGGCTACTTTTATGGTTTTTGTATTCTGTGTCAATTTCCCCTTTGTCCTCCTTCCTCAGTATTTAGTGGTGTCAGCTGAGTCCCGAAAAGCCACTGAGGGAAAAAATATGTCCATGAAGGGGACTTGTGGAGGGGGGGGCGGGGGGATGAACAACACTGTCCTCAAAACTAGAGTCCCTAGGGGAAGGGGACTCCAGGGGGCATGAGGTCAGGGCTGCTCACTTCTCAGCCCTCTAAGCGATCATCTGGCAGAGACAGTTTCCCCACAGAAGGAAAGCCTTTTCTACCAAGCTGTCCCATGGGAGTGAAAGCCAGCAAGCATGATCATTTGAGTTTAATCCCCCATGCCCCACATGATAAAAAAAGAGAACCAATTCCCAAATTTCATGGTAGAAAGAAAAGACCAACTCCCAAAAGTTGACCTCTGTGTTGTGGTTTATTTGTACACTGTGTGAAAATGTATTTGGTGTAACAAAAAAGCAAACAGCCAATAGCTAGGCAGGCAGTATAGGTAGGACTTCCAGGAAGAGAGAGGAAGAGGAGGAGGAATCTAGGTGTCTCCCCAGGAGACATGAGGAGGAAACAGGAGATACAACATGGAAGAGAGGTAACACCACGTGATAGAACATAGGTTAATATAAATGGGCTAATTTAAGTTATAAGAGCTAGTTAGGAGCAAGCCTAAGTTATAGTCCGAGCTTTCATAATTAATAAGAAGTCTCTGAGTCTCTGTGTCATTATTTGGGAGCTGACTGGCAGGACAGAAAAAGACTCCTTACAACTCTGACTTCCACATGAATACCATGGCATGCATGTGCCCATACCCATACACATTAAAAGAAAAAAAAAAAAAAAACAGGATCTCACTATGTAGCCCAGGTTGGCCTGGAACTAAAAATGTTCACAAGTGTAGAGGTTACAGAAATGTACCATCATGCCTGGCCTGACTTTTTTTTTTTTAAGGACCTGGGACTTCCCACGGGACTGATAGCTTGAGGCCTAGAACCTCTGTCCACCTCAGGCCAGAGGAGTTTTCTCAGTAGCTCCCAGCTGTAGTTCCCAGTCACATGCCTGCTGATGGCTTTTGGAAGCGCCAATAAGGCCCACAGACCCCCATCACACTGTCAGCCAGGCCCCCTGGGTTGGTTTGTTTTTCCAGGGCATAAACGTATTTTATGGAGAAATAAAATGCACAGTAATAAAGTGGGGGAGGGGAGTGTTTCCACAGGCCCACATTTTATCCAAAGGGGCTGAGATGTGGCATCCCCGGCTCGAATATGAAATTATTACACAAGAATTGACTCTCGGTGTCTCCGATGCTCCCTGGCATGATTGCTTCTATAACTTATGGAGACAGCTGAGCGTTTGTATTCAAGTGATCACATAAATTAATATCCATATGTGGAAATGGAGTGCCGGGAGCCGGCCTGGTTCCAAAATGCATTCCCTGTAATGACCTACACACCTGCAGAGAAATGCCTGGCCAGGGCTCAGAATGCAGCCCTCACAAGAATCGAGCAAGGGATGCCAAATGTTAGCCCTCTGAAGCAGTGAACCCCAGGGGGAACTTTAGTCACGGGATCCTCTGAGGAAAGAAAGGTGACTTATAATTTTTTTATTAGAAAAAATTTGTTTACTTATCTATTTATATTTGGCCGTTTGGGACAGTATCTTGCTCTATAACCCAGCGTGGCCTCAAACTCATGGCAATCCTCCTGACTCAGTCTCTCAAGTGCTGGCAACACAGGCATGAAGCACACCTGTCTTCCTTCTCTCTTGATATTTAAAGAAATAAATATACAAAAGAAAGGAAGGAAGGAAGGAAGGAAGGAAGGAAGGAAGGAAGGAAGGAAGGAAGGAAGGAAGATACAAAAAAAGCACGGGCCTTAAAAATGTATGCTTCACTTCTTAGGCCTGGGTTTTGTCAGAATTCTAATTATGCCTGTGTCCCTGAAGGCCTTCCAGACTTCCTGCTTGCCAACAACTTTTATTTTACTATTGTAACAGGAGACAAAATTACTCCTCTCTTCTCTGGAGCTTGCCAACACCGTGCAGAAGGACTAACAGGAAGAGAACAGCACCGCTGAAAAAGGTAAGCCCGGACCTCCAGTCACGTATGCGACGTCAAGAGCCACGGGCATACAAGGCTGCATAGGCTGACACCCAAATCTGCCTTAAAGATATGAGTCAACACAAATGTGCTACAGCAAGACACGGAAGCTGAGGAGCCATCCCAAAGTCTTGCTGCCCTCTCTCTCTTGCTCACTCATTCACTCCGTGTCGGTTTCCTGTGGTCCCATTGCAACCACATGGTCAAGAAGAATGTTGAAGGAATGTCTGCTGAGGACCCCTCCCACCAGGTGCATTTAAGCCAGTCCTTGTCATTCTAGAGCCCTTCGACTCTGTGAAGATTTCTAGCTGTGCACAATGGAAAAGGCCATATCTGGGCTCTCTTTTGAGCTGGTCACTGCTTCCTAGCCTTGAACTGCTGACAAGCAGCTTCCTATAGCACTTAGCTAAATGAAACAACTGAGTGTTTGAAGGTTTGGATAGCAAGAGATGAGCAAAAGCAGGAGCTGGAGGCCAGCCTGGGCTACACAGTAAGATTGTCAGGGTGTGAAGGGGTGCTGAAAAAGCATGGGGGTGACCCCTTCGTAGACACACACCTTCGTTCTCCCCTATCTACCTACTTGCCCCACCCATTCAACCAGCTTTCAATTTAGCCTGTACAGGGCAAACAGGAGATTTCTTTCTTTTCTAAGGGGGTGGGGTTGGTGATAGAGTTTCATATAGCCCAGGCTGCAGGATGACTTTGAGCTCCTGATCCTGTTTCCTCTTTCCCAAGAGCTGGGATCACACAAGCTTGTGCCACCATGTCCCACTGGGACAGTAGATTTCTAAAAAAACTTAATACTTCTCCAGAGGTCCAATGGCAGGGACATGTGCCCATCAGCAATAGCATGCTAGTAAATACGTTTAATAGGGAGCTTCTCCAGGAGAAAGAAAGAAAGAAAGAAAGAAAGAAAGAAAGAAAGAAAGAAAGAAAGAAAGAAAGGGGGAGGGGAGGGAAAGGAAGGAAAAGAAGGAAGGAAAGAAGGAAGGGAAGGGAAGAGAAGGGAGGGAAGGAAGGAAGGAAGGAAGGAAGGAAGGAAGGAAGGAAGGAAGGAAGGAAGGAAGGAAGTCTGGGAGTCAGACATGGTAGCTCTCCCCTTTTATCCTACCACTAAGGAGGCTGAAGCAGGGGGATTGCTTCTTTGAGGCCAGCCTTGGTTACAAAGTACATTCTAAGCCACACCAGGCTACAAAAACCTGTCCCCAAAGGAGACAGAGGAGGAGAGGAATGTGACCCAGTTGGTAGAGCCCTTACCTATCATGCACAACAACATCCTGGGTTTGATCCCAGCACCAGATGTAGTAGCTCCCACCTATAATCCCAACACCCAGGAGGTACAGGCAAGATGCATGAGATTGTCTCAAAAAAAGAGACCGTGACGGCAGTGTGATGGCGCACGCCTTTAATCCCAACACTCTGGAGGCAGAGGCAGGTGGATCTCTGTGAGTTCGAGACCAGCCCGGTCTACAAAGCAAGTTCCAGGACAGCCAGGGATGTTACAGAGAGAAATCCTGTCTCAACTCCCTCCCAAAAAAAGCCAAGTCTGTAGCACTGTGAATAGCTGCAGTATAAATTCCCTTGTCGGGGCTTTTCAGTGCCAAGTCCATATCTTGAATGCAGTTGGGAAGAGATGGATGGGCTGGATCTTGTCAGCTGGTGAGCATTGTATGGCTGCAGGTTTTAAAGTCACAGGATCAAGTATCATTGCTTTGGACCATACTGATTCTAAGAGGGAAACACTCTATCTGTCCACCCTTGGCCCTCCCTCAAATCCATTCCTGCATGAGCCAGACAAACCTTCAAAAACCCTAAGGCAAAGCCTCAATTCTTCCTCCAATCTACCTTCTTGAGGCTCCAAACAATAGCCACATAGGAGAAAAGCCCCCATAGATGAAAACTTCATTGGCATTGCTTTCTTGTAGTCCAATATTTCATAATAAGAAAATGGGAATCAAAATTCTTCCCCACTAAGAATGAACAGTGGAATGAGAGTTGGCAGACTAGGCAAGGTGGCAAAATTGATTTGCAAGATCCACAGCAACATCCTTAACAGCACATGCGTAAGCTGCACCATCTGCCTGGTACTGGCTGGTTCTCCAGAAGCGTGCGCTATTAGCACTTGGTGTGGAGATCCTCACTGCACACTGGGAGACAGCCTTCCCAGTCCTTCCTTCCTCTGGACCACCTTGTGGACCCCAAGCAGTAGGGTTCTACCCCTCTAGCCTCAGGCCGGCTGCCCCTCCCACTACAGCCCATCAATCACCAGGTGGCCCCATAAAGATAAAATGGATCTGGAAAATTTCTGTCACCTAGCCATACTGCTCCCAGGTCATAGCGCCATACACTAAATATGCCTGTGGTCATGTGGTAATAAATAAAACTACTGTACTTCCGGTTGAATGAGTGTTTAACCAGAACTTAGTCCTGGCTTTTGGGGAGCTGAGGAAGGCCTGTGAGTTCTATGCCTGTCTAGGTTAAATAGCAAGGCCCTGTCTCAAACAAAAAAGGCTGGCAGTGTAGTTTATGCGTAAAATTCTGACTCTTGGGTGGTGGTGGAGGCAAGGGAATCAGGAGTTCAAGGTCATTCTCTGTTACATAGTAAGTTCATGGCTGGCTTGGGCTACATTGAGACCCTGTCTCAAGAAACCTAATTAAATAATTTTTTAAATGAACAAAAAGATGACTGGGAAGACAGATCAGTGGTTAAGAGCACTCATTACTCTTGCAAAGAACCTCAGTCTGGTTCCCAGCACCCACGTGGTGGCTCACAGCCATCCCTAGCTCAAGCTTTAGGGGATCTGATACCCTCTTCTGACTTCCAAGGACACCAAGCACATACACACACATACATATAAATAAAAAATAACTTTTAAAAAGAAGTGTCCCATGGCTGGCATGAGGGCAGCCTTGTTGACTGCTTCTTCCGGTTGCATAAGACCATGTGAGGTCACTAACCTGTATCATCCAGGCTTCTTTCTCTCTACTCTGTCACGCTCCTCTAGGGACAAGATTGGATATTGTAGAGTTGTGCAGTAGAATATATATATGTATATATATTTGTTCTTGGAATGGGTCTCATCCTTATTAAACTTGCTGGGCAGGTGACCTTGACCCACAGTGGCTTCCTGACTGCCTCCTTCATTCTTGTCTCCCCACCAGACATGCGCCCTCCACGGGAGGCAATGCTTCTTCCACGTGGGATCTGATGATCATTGGAGCCAACCTAAATCCAACCCATGGCCTGAAGCGGTAATGCTGCCACCACCCCTGAAAAACAGAGCAGGGCTTGTGGAAAAACACTGGGATGAGGGCTTTTCTTGCTGCATACTTGGGCATAGCCATCATTGAGTCTCACTCATATGAAGTATCAATTCATTTCACAGACCTACAGACATATACACAAAGAAAGATTCTCTCTCTCTCTCTCTCTCTCTCTCTCTCTCTCTCTCTCTCTCCCTCTCTCTGTCACACACACACAGGCATGCGTGCCTGCTTAAGTTTACACCAAGGGGTGACTGATTCTGTCCCCAACAACTTACTTATTAAACATGCATTATGCATATCGGGCATTGTGTCAAATCCCTGGAGCCTGTACTCAAGGAAGCTTATTACACCTATCAACACAAGCATCTATAACATTTGGGTCTTACAAAACAGGGTCTCATGTAGTCCAGGGTAGCTTCAAACTCCCTATGAAGCAATGGTGGTTTGAATAAGAATGACTCCCAAAGGCTCATATATTTGAATGCTTGATTCCCAATTGTTGGAACTGTTAGGGAAGGATTAGGAGGAGTGACCCTGTTGGAGAAGGTGTGTCATTGGGGACCACCTTTGAGGTTTCAAAAGACTAACATCATTTCCAGTTAGCTAGCTCTCTCCCATGCTCTCTCTCACTCTCTTCCCCCCCCCCCCGCATCCTACTTGTAGGTCATCTGAGCTCTCAACTACTGTTCCAGCACCATGCCTGCCTGTCACCATGTTCCCACCATGATAAGCTCCAAATAAATTGTTTCTTCTCTAAGTTGTCTAGATCATAATGTCTTATGATAGTAATAGAAAAGTAACCAAGACAACAAATAGACAAGGATTAACTTGAACTTCTAATTGTCCTACCTCCACCTCCTGAGTACTAGGATTAGAAGTATTCACCACCATGGGTTTTGTGGTGCTGGGGATCAAGCCCAATGTTTTATGTATTCTAAGCAGACTCTCTAGCAACTGAGCTACATCTCCAACATTTTCACAAAACGTTTGGTTTTACATTTTATTTTATTTTATTTTATTTTTTGAGACATGGCTCATTATGTAGCCTAGGCTGGCCTCAAATGTCCGCCCTCCTATCTCTACCTCCCTAGTGCTGGGATTATAGGCATGCACCACTAGGTCCAGCAAGGCATAAAAATTGAAGATGGAACAGACCTTAATTCAAAAGATGGATGCTAGTCTCATATAAAGAGGCCTAAATACAGGATAGAGACAACAGAAAATGGAGATCACACCTATAAATGGTAGTACTAGGGATGTAAGTTAGTGGTAAATCACTTGTCTAGCTACTACAGGCCCATGAGCTCCATGCCCTAAAAAAATAGAATATATTTATTATTAAAAAATGTTTAGTTGGGCATGGTGGTGCGTGCTTCCAATTCTAGCACTAGAGAGGTGGGGGCAGGAGAATCAGAAGTTCAAGGTCATCCTCAGCTACATAGGGAATTCTAGGTCAGCCTGGGCCATATAAGACCATCTCAAAATAATAATAATTGTCATTATTATTACTACTATTGTTAAAAATCTTCTAAAACATCTATTCATAAATAGTAATTCCATAAATAAAGAAACAGAGGCCCAGAGAAGTCAAGCACTTGCTCAGGCCCTCGGAATGAGTTAGAATGGACCTGGGTCAAGTGCACAGGGGTATTAATTAAGGAGGCTGTAAGTTGCTCAGTGGTTAAAGGTGCTGCTTGTGCAAGCCTGAGGATCTGAGTTCAATCCCAGAACCCAGGTCACAGTAGAAGGAGAGAAACAGTTCTACAGTGTGCCCTGGCTTCCACATGTGGGCCTCAGCTACATACCTAGCTTGAGGCCAGTCTAGGATACATGAGATCCTATCTCAAAAAAAGCATGTTATGAGCAACAGGACCCCTAACAAACAATGGTTCACATGCATACTGAGTTTCTATTTCTGATAAATTAAGAAATCCAGAGGAGGGGCTAGTGAGACGACTCAGTGAGTAAAGGCGCTTGCTGCCAAGCATGACAGCCTGCTTTCCATTCTTGGAGAAAGTTGTCTTCTGATCTCTACACACACACTGTGGCACATGCATACCCATGCCATTAATAAATGCAATTAATTAATTAAAATGTAGGAGGCATTTTAAAAAGAAAGAAATCCAGAGAAATATATAGAATCCAGCACTCATGCAACTGCCCAAGTTATCAAGGACACAGACTCCTAACTTCCTACCCCATCATCAACAGGACATAGTTTTCATCCTCATGGTGCCAAAATGGCTGCTGTACTTATAAGTACAGCATTCATGTTTCAAACTGGAAAAAAAAAAAAGAAAAGAAAAAGCAACGATATTGAATCTTCTCCACTCAAGATCTGCTTTATTTGAGACAAGAACTCCTGTGCAGAGATGCCTGCTTACTTCATGCTGACTGGCATGCATCAACAGGAATTTGGGAATTTGAGAGTTTTACTATTTAGCCTCTATGATAAAAGATGAAAAAGCAAAAGGAAATTCAAATGGGAAGTAAGTGACACTGACCCCAGGTCTCTTATCTCTTGGTCCAGGGCTCTCGATATTTTACACTGTGACAGGGCTGGCTGCCATAGGATAGGAAGGAAAGGGGCCACCCATTTATCTAGGCCAGAACCAGGGAAGATGGCCAGTTCAAAGATTCTGATAAGGCTTCATGGAAGACACGGGGTATTAGGAACTTTTCAAAAGGGAGAAGATAATATACTGAGAATGCACGATGAGGAAAGCGGGCAACGGAATTCACACCACAGCAAAGAAGCAAATACCAGGCATGTGCTACTAGGTCTAAGCCCTGCCTTCAGACCCAGACCTGAGAAGGCCAGCAGACAAGGGTGGAAGAGCACGTTAGCAGCTGGGGAGGTGGCTTGGTCAGTAAAGTGCCTGCAGAGCAGGCATGAGGAAATGAGTTGATCCCTGCAACCTCGTAAAAAGGCAGACATAGTAGCTGGCATGCAGTTATAATCTCAGTCCAGGGCAGGAAGAGACAAGAGCATCCATGGAGCTTGTTGGCCAGCTAGTGTAGCTCAATTGACCAACTTCAGCTTCCAATGTGAGATCCTGTCTCACACACACGCACACACACACACACACACACGCACGCACACACACACATGCACGCACACACACACATGCACGTGTGAAACAAAAACAAACCAAGCTGGGCTGGAGAGATGGCTCAGCGGTTAAGAGCACTAGGACTGCTCTTCCAGAGGACCTGGGTTCAATTTCCAGCACCCACATGGCCAGGATTCAATTCCCAGCACCCACCTGTCTATAACTCCAAGATCTGACACCCTCACACAGACATACATGCAGGGGAAACACCAATGCACATAAAATAAAAGTAAATAAATTTAAAAAAAAAAAAAAGATCTGAACTCTTCCTGAAGAACAACACCCCAGGTTGGCCTCGGGGCTCCACAGGCACAGGAGGGCAGAAAGGGAGAGCAGGGGAGAGAAAGGAGGTTACATAAGAGGAATGGATGAGAATAAAAATGTCCTTGAAAAGTGGGCAAGAAAACCAAAACCAAAGGAGAGACATTCATCTCAAAGGAGATCTCAGAAAAGTATTTGAGAACACAGTAGGAAACCCTGGACATGGGGAAAATGGCTAGCACATTAAAATCCCTTCTGGGTAGGACCTCTGGAAAGACACACAGGGGCCAGAAAAGGAAAATTAATTGTTAACAAACTCCCCAGGCTACACACAGTGACTGAAGAAGAGGTTTGTGTTTCTGTACCTTCTTGGATGGAGCTTTTCCAAACATCACTATAGTAGTGTCCTTTAGAGTTCCTGAGGTGGGAGGTAAATCATGGCTTGGTCACCTTCAGAACAAGCAAGTTGGGCTGCAAACAACCAAATCAAAATGATATAACCAGCCAGGCAGTGGTGGCGCATGCCTTTAATCCCAGCATTCAGGATGGAGAGGCAGGCATATCTCTGTGAGTTTGAGGCCAGCCTGGTCTACAAAGAGAGTTCTAGGACAGTCAGGGCTGTTACACAGAGAAACCCTGTTGTGAAAAACCAAAAAAGAAAAAATATATATATATGTAAAGAAAAGGGAATTAATTTCTTAGCCCATGTAACTGGAATAGATGTAGTTTCAGATTCAGGCAAATCCGGGAGCTCAGACAATAGAGACTGTGGCCCAGCTCTGGTCTACTATCAGGCTGACAGCCCAGCTTCTCGGCAACTACAGTAGAAAGCATGGTTCTTTTTTCTGTTAGAAAGAGCAAGTTGCATTTGTTTGTTTGTTTTCTGGGATCTTGGGTACACATCACCTGTGAGCCCATCACTGTGACCCAGCTCATATGAGGGAGCATGGCCACATCCCTACTCATCCAAACCCCACAGCCCCAAAACAGGTCTCCAGCAAACATGCAGACTCAGCATCCAAGAACAGTGTTTGCCCAAACAAAACCTAAGTTCTGCTTCTAGATGGAGGGCAAATGATGAACAGGCAAAGCCAAAGCTGTGGTTCTATGAAGCTGCCAAAAGAGCCATAAACACCTAAACCTCCCAATTCATCAAAAGCTGCCTTCTGCAAGCATCCAGCTACATCCAGTCTTGGGGATTAGAACCCTGGCTACTTCATCTGTCAAAGAGAATATACCAGAAAGTCAGGGCTGAAAGAATCTTAGCAATCACTGCCTCCCTCCATCTCTCCCTCGGCTAACCAGGAGCAGAGAAAGGGGAGGCCAGCTTTAGCATGCAGGGCTGACTGGCCACAAATAGAGCAGAACAGACTGACATTTCAGCCCTGGCTTTCCCTTCTGCCCACAGCCAGCCTGAGAATGCTTTCTGAAAGACTGGGGCCGGTCCCCAACAATAGAAAGAGTGTCAGGCCTCCGTACTAGGCGAGTTCACAGCAGCCCACCTTTGGAGCCAGGTGGGATTACCCGTGCTCATGCGCACAGTACTTGGGAAGTTCAGACAGGAGCTGATCACGCATTTGAGGACAAAGACAGGTCTGATGGCTCACAGCTTTAATGCCAGCACTCAGGAGGCAGAGGCAGGAGGATCTCTGTGAGCTCGAGGCCAGCCTGCTCCAGGACAGCCAGGACTACAGAGAGACCCTGACTCGAAAAAAGAAAAAAAAAGTTTGAGAACAGTCTGGGCTACAGAGCAAGGCTCAGTAACAGAAAACAAAAAGGAAATGAAGCGGGGGAGGGTAGAAAAACATCGAGGAAGAAAATCCATGGCGTGACTCCTCCAGCTTAGATTAGTATGGCTAGGAATGGGTTGATTTGGGCTGAGGGCAGGTGCAGGGTTGTGGCCTGCCGCCCACACTCCCAGCCATCATACTACATACATAAGGGAGAAAAAATGAAGGTGTTCAGGGCCACCATGCACCGACTGTCTTCCAGATAGTGGCAGCCCAGGCAGTCTTATCAGCCTGCTGCTCTGATCTGACCTACTCCTGGCTGGCTCCCCAGTCAGGCCACGTGTGCCCTTCGCCTTTCCATCCAAAAGGAAAATTTGTCCCTCACCTGGCTCCTCTTTCCCTTCCTGGTCATTGTCCAGCAGAAGCTTTTCTCAGAAACTTGGGGACACACTTAGGAAGTTTATCTGGATGGTGTGCCTATGCCAAAGAGGCAGGCTGCAAGGAATATTAGAGATTAGAGACTATGCCCTCTTTTTTTCTGTCTTTTCTTTTCTTCCTCATTTTTTCTTTTTTCAAACAGGACTCCAGTGGAGAACACCAAAACGCTTGGACTCTAAGGAATTTGAAAAGGTTATCTTGATTACTTAAGCAGGGGTTTTCTAAAAAGCTCAGCCAGTGGGGAAGAGAGAAACTTCTAAAGTTATATAACCCTTTGGCCATTGGTTAGATAAGAGGGGGTGGGGGCAGAGCAAACAGAGAAACCAGGAGTGACAGTGCTCCCATTAACTCTTTCAAAGCCTAGAAGACACCCACAGGAAGTTTTTAAAAGTCCCTAGGCAGTGGTGGTGCACGCCTTTAATCCCAGCACTTGGGAGGCAGAGGCAGGCAGATCTCCAAACTGGAGGCCAGCCTGGTCTACAGAGCAAATTCCAGGACAGCCAAGGCCAGGGCTACACAGAGAAACTGTGTCTCGAAAAACAAACAAACAAACTAAACAGGTCCCTAGGCACCTAGCCATTCTTTCATTTCCAAAACAAACCCTCACTCCTAAACCAAAATTCATGAACCCAACCTTTCCCCTTCTGCTTTATTCCCTCCTCCAAGGTCTTCTACATCTGTTTCAGCTGTATCCCTAGCTAGGAAGAAAAGTCCCCATTTCCCAGGGGGCTATGATGGGTTTCCCAAGCAGGCAGCCAGCTCTGTATGCACCTCAGGTTTTACCAACATTGCCTGGCAGTTTCCTAGGTCTTCCCTGGATGGGAGGACCACTTGAGAGAAGGCCTCAAAATGCACACATCACCAGATGGTCGGATTGCACGAGAAAACTGAAGGACTCAGCCTCCATCTCAGAACCCTCAGAGTGTGTGTGTGTGTGTGTGTGTGTGTGTGTGTGTGTGTGTGTGTGTGTGTGCAGTACTGGTCGGGTTCTTCTGGCCTAGGTCCAAGCATGCTGTACAGGGCAGGAAGCCCTCACTAAGGACATAAGGGCAGAGGATAATCTGCCTTCAATTTCCCCTATCCTTGACACAAAAACAAATAAACAAAACCACTCCGTACAGTGGGAGAGGGCACCTGGACTAGAAGGTGTAGCAAATGTTCCCAGGAATTGGCAACCCCTGGTACCGTGCCAATCTGGGACCTGGGAAAGAACCAGGGGCTTTATCTGGCCCTGGGCAGGCTTCCAGTCAAAGGGCCCACCCAAAGAGAGCCCTCTCACCTCCCCAGATTATGCTCAGGCCCTGTAACAGCCCAAGGGGCTTCAAGTCCTCCCAGACCCCACCCAGCCCTTGCACCACTCCCAATCCTATGGGCGAAGGAGGTCAATGTCGTTCAAGTAATTTCTCTGCGAACACAAGATGGCAGCCTTAAATAAATGCAACCCTGCGCAGCTTTTAATCTTACACATCATTAAATTCCTAATTTACACATTATGTTTTCGTGGGCCAACCCATAACTCATTAGTGTTGAACTCACGAGGTATAAAGACCAACGCACGATGGGCGCCAGAGCGCTGTCACCTGCCTGGGTTAACAGTGCCTGCCATGGGGCCAAGAGGAAGGTGTGAGCGGAGCACTGAGATGCCAGGCCGGTCAAGGCCGCAGCACAGGGGATCCCTAGGTGCCAGACTCAGGTCGCATGCCATGCTCACAGTGCTACCTCAGGGTAAAGTTCTCCTTCAACCTCCCCCCACACCGCGCCGCGGGCGCAGGTCCACTTGTGTACTCTCACACCCAGGTGGTGAAGCACGGCTACGGGCCGAACAGGCCTCCTTGGCAGCCATCTTCCTACGGGAGGATTTCAAACAAGCAGTGAAAAGCCAGAAACTACATGGGTTACAAACTCCGGAGTCCCTGGCTGGTGCCCATCGCCTTCTCCACCTTTGATGGGGCCTAGAGCCAGGAAACCAAGAAGAGGCAAAGTGCACAGGCCTAGGGCTGTGGGAGCTCTGGGACACATAGTCCACTCTGAGGTCCCATCTCTCCTCCTCCCAGAGTGTCGCACAGCACAGCCAACACAGCCCGTAGCATCAGGCTTTGGGGCTCGACCAGGCCCTGAAGAATGAAATGCAAGGCCATGAAGGCTGCCGCTTCCTTTCTAGGGAAAGGGAGGACAGGGTCACCCAGTGAAAACTGAACAGCAGCCCCAGGCCTCGAGCAAAGCGCAGGGTAAAGAAGAGGGAAGCTGCGACCTGCTCGGGCCTGGAGCTTAAGATCGTGATGTGTGCGCAGGACGCGGGCGCGGACAAACTGGCCCCGTAGGTGCTCAGTGCCTACTCAGCCAAAAGGCGGCCAGCTCCGCGCCTGAGGCGGGGTGGGAGGGAGGAGGCTGGAAGAGCACCCCGCCCTCGCCGCCCGCGGTCACAGGGGCAATTACACTCCTCGCTGCAGACGGTTACCAGCTCGCCCGCGCATCCCTCTCCGTCTCCCCTCCCTCCTCCGCACAACTGCTTAGCCATCTTAGCCAGGGCGCCGCGAAAACGCGGCAGCGGCCAGCGGCCTCTGGGGACTTCCCTGGGCTCCAGGCTCTGGGTGAACCGCTCATATCGCTGGGGCGAGGCCGTCGTACTGTGCAGTTCGTCCTCCCGACCACCGACAGCCTGGGAAACGATTTTGCTAGTGGTGAAAGGGCGGTGCAATCCTTCTCAAAGGCGTTGCAGCAACCCTCAAGCTCCCCTCCAATCTCACAGGTGCCCCCTGCCCCGCGTGTCCTTTCCTAGTCCCAGCGCATCATTAGACCTCTAGCCAGAAACTCTGAGGCCTTTACTCTGCCAGGCGTGTAGCCTCGGCTGCAAATTAACAGTCTTTCCGCCCTCCCGCCCTCTATGGCTTCTACAGTTCTGGAAGGTGTCTTGAAGCTGTGAACGGAAACTCAGGCTTTGGATTAAGGCTTTATTTTCAACTAGCTGCGTGATTTGAAGCGAGTTTCTTAACCTTAGGTGTTTCATCTGCAAAGTGGAAGAAATGATGCCCAAGTAAGAGTTGCTGCTTGGATTGGGAAGAGATAAACAAATAGTATGTGAAATGCTTGGCACAGTGTCCTAGTAGTAAGCATTACTGCCACATGGTCATAACTGTGGCGACATTAAAAGTGAGCTTCCCCACCCACCATCACCACACACATAGGAGGGTAAGGCCTGTCGGGAGTTCTAGCACAGATTCACAACACGAGGTGCACTCAAGCCAGGAGCTAGGCCCGAAGGGAGGACAGTGGAGGTTAGGGGCAGTCAACCAAGCGAATCAATCAGTCAGCCTTCCTTTGCAAATGAATAGGGCTCTGTCTCCGGCTTCCGCCATTCCAACGCCAGGTCTACAACGCCTAAGGCTTAAACCTGGCGCGGCAGTAAATTTAGCCTGAAGGCAGCGCCTCCTGTGGGGCGGAGTTGGGGGTTGGCACCCGGGAATGTCTCCCAGCAGGAAGGAAAGGGAAAAAGGAGTTGCCTCTGGGAAGAGGTATCCGGGAAAAGAAACATTTCCGACTGCTGGAAGAGCACTAACAAAAAGAAATCGGACGCAAAAGAAGCCTGCCCAGAAATTGGGCCACTGTGGGAGCCGTGCGAGACAGACTTCCCATCTGGGAAGGGCTGCCTACGGGTAATTGGGTTTGCTCGAGTTGCCTCTATAATTAATAAGTGATTTGACTTGGAGATTGGAAATAGTCATTGAAAGAAAGCCGCAGGCTTAGGGGTGTGAGGCCCGGGAGCCTCCCTCAGAAATCCAATGACCGCGGAGAAGGACGGTTTGAGAAACAGGACGATGTGATAATATTGGCATCCAACCTTCTAGTGTTTGAGTAATTCGTTGCTTAGCTACTTTGGATAAGCCATTATTTTGCAAACTGGAAACATTTGCAAGTGGTGATATTTTGCTCCTGCCTGACGCAGGGGCTGCAAACCTACCCCGACTCTGCTGAACTCTTCGAAATATATATGCATAAATTGTTCCTAATGAGACCATCTGTTTTTTATGGCCCCTCTGGAAGCAGGAGGAACCCGAAGACTGCTCTGTCTTGCAGAAATCTGTGGCCAGGCAGGCCTAAGAAATAAATAGGGGGAGATGAGAACAGCGCAGACAGCCGGTTCTGTGGTCGAGATGTGTGGCTGGGTTTCGGGGGGCTGGGGGGAGTATGGGTCATTTAGGGCAGCTCTAGGTTGCTTGGAGCATGGAGATACCAGTCAGTGGCCTCCTAAGAGGCCCAGGACCTGGGAAGGGGTTTCCCAGAGTACAAGAACCTGATTTTTTTCGTGTCTGGAACATCGCCAGAGCTTCAAGGTTGAGGCTGCTCTGGGGTCCCAGGACACAGACCCTAGCTGTGGGTGGCCTCAGGCATCGCCCACCAGCCCAGACCCGCCCCACCCCACGCTCCCGCCTCGTGGAGGGAAGAGAGCGGTGTCTGAGCCTCGACTGAGAGCAATCCAGGGTTTGATTCCAACGTTCATTCGAACCTGCCCCAAAGGTTGAGCTTTCTGCTCAGCTTGTCTGGCAGGCCCAGCAACACGGCCTGAGCCCTCGCGGAGGGTGGCAGGGCAAACACTTTTCACATTACCGGGTTGCTGTTAATTGGGGCAGTGCAAAAGACGCCGCTCCTACCCCTTTGCGGTGGGGGGTGGGGGTCAGGAATGGGCAGTGGGGCTGCTTAATAATAGAGGGGCTGCCCTGGGGAGCCTCAGATATCGGTAACCCCCATGATTAATTCATAACCCTCCACTGCGCCTGGCACCGTCTCGGGTCCTTAATCGGTTCTGAATGTCAGTGAGGCTTCCCCGACAGCCTGAGCGCTGTCTTTTGAATGTGTTGAAAGTGGTTGCGCACACACTAGGAGACAAAGTTGCCATCTGCTCCTGGGACCACAGCAACTGGGCGCTGGGAGGGGTCATCCTCCCGCTGTTGCGGCTGCTTCTGGGGGCCTTCTCCTCGCAGCGTGCCCCAAAGCCAACACTGTACGAAATATTCCTTATAGCCACTACTACCCCACTTTTGGGAGCATGTGTGGTGTGTGTGTGTGAATTGTGAGAACTCCAGCTTGCTGCGTAGTAGAGTGTGCCCCATGGGGACGCGGCTTCGAGGTCACCCGGACCTAAGCCTATGCTAATAAGATTTAAAAACCCAGTTGTTTGTATTCGGGTAAGTGGGGGTAGATAATATACAGAAATGGGGATAATTTAGGGGAGGAAGCCCCTGGAGAACAAAGCTCCTGCCCCTTGGACTCCAAAGAGTCGCACAAGTGACAAGTGACCCCCTTCTTGCACAGGAGGAAGCAGGGTTGGGAACCAGGAAGGAGATGGAGGAGGGGAAAAACAGACTTTTTAAAAGAGGCGCAGTCAGTGTAGACCAGCCTTCTGGGTAGCCTCTAAGCTGGATCTCAGGAAGTTGGGGCAGGGCGGAGAAGTAAGCAGTCTCCACTTAGCTCGCTGGAGAAGCCTTTCCGCCACACTTCCTCTTATTCCCACCCCCAACCCAGACTGCAGCCTACGCGCTGTGTTAATCTACCTCTTGGCTGTGGACCTCAAGGACGACCAAGCAGCAGAGGCCGCCAGAGGCTTTGGAGCGTGGGGGTGGGGGCTGCTGGCCTGAGCTTCTGCACTCCCGAGCTACGCTTCGTCTTGCCTCTTGTGGCAGCGCCTTGCCTGCAGACTGTAATTCCACACCCCCTCGAGCACGGGGCTGAGGAATCCATTGAGGGAATTGGAACTGCGTCGGATGATCACCACGGGTGGTGGGATTTAGAAAATAACCCGAACTTCGGTGTTATACGCTACCTCACCCCACCCCACCCCACCCTCGCATAATTTACCCTCCCACTTCCAGGCCGCCCCTCCCCCAGACCCCTGATTCTTAAAGGTTTGCAGCCAGTCTTGTCATATGGTTTTGTTTCTGTGCTGCCTTTTTTTCAGACACCAAAATTGGACATGTGCAGAAGTAACCCAGCTGGAGAAGCAGGGATTCCGATTCAGAACAATGGTTAGCTGCACCTTCCCCACTGCAACCCCAAAGGGACACCATCTTGTCTACTGTGGTCCCTCTTCCCCAAACCTGACTAACCTGTGCAGCAATTTTTGGGAGCCCCTTGCTCTAACTAAAACAGTGTGTGGGGTGGGGGTGTTCTCAGAACTCAGTAGCAAAGAGCTTGCTATTTTCTATGGAAAGGACCCTACCTCAAGAAAATGCCACCCCAGATATGAATGTTTAAAACCCAACCAGTCTCCATACATAGGTATTTTGACAATTGGAGGTCCCCCTCCCTCCATCCTCCCCTCCCCTGGCCCCTTCTGATGAACCATCTCCAGGTACTCTTCATTATAGCTTCCAACAGCAACTGTCTTCCCTACAATCTTGCCTCCCACCCCCTAGCTCCACCAGCAGCCCTAGGGGCAGCTTTAAGCTTCCCAAAGCAGTTTCTCTTGCTTCCAGTGGCCTGTGCCTTCTCGAAGGGCACACTCACAGCACAGAAGCTCCCTAGCCTCCTGGCCTACTGCCTCCCAGAACTGGTTTCTTTTTACCAGCTTTCCTCGAGATGCTGGGGCTGTGGCAATGCCTGTGGCTCCTTTGCAGAGCTTCGGGCTGTGATTTGCCTTCGCCCTTCCTGCAAAGGTCAAGACTCCCCCTCTTGAGTGGTCACCGCTTAGTTCGTGCCTTGCAGAGAGCTCCCACACTACAGCAGGGGACATATTTGGAAATGGGGGGTTACACCCAAGTTCAGGGCAAGAACCAAAGGGTGCAGGATTGAGGGAGGGAAATACTGCAAATCCCAGGAGCAGTTCAGATTTTGTAGCCGGAGACTCAAGAAAAGGCTAGAAAACCCAGAAATGCAGCAAGAACTTAGGCACTTCGCCTTCGAGGGATGGATATGGACCGGCAGTCTCTGGCATCTGCAATGATACTTTGTGACCCAGTAGCTCCAAGGACCCGAGCTTTTCTTGAAAGGCTGTAGTTAATTCGGGGTAGTAGTAACCAGAAGCTAACAGCTTAAGGCTCAGAATTCAGCAGCCACCTGATACCTAGTCAGCTGCTGTGCCCCTCAGAAGGGGACCTCTGGAGAGGTCTTTCTACCAACCCAGTCCCAGAGACTAGTAAACTCCGTAAACAGCAGGGAGAAGGATGTGGAGAAAAATAAGAGGAAAAGCCATTAAATTTGCTTCCTCTAAAGAGCACTACCCCCACCCTTTCTCTGAACTGTACCTTAAAAGTCAGGAGAGAAAACTCGTTAACTTTTGTTTGGTTTAACATTGCCAGCTTCAAGTCAACCGTAGCCCCCCCTCCCCCAAAGGTTTTGTAAAATATTTAATCTAGCTCAGACAATTTCCTGCAGTCCCTAACCGGACCACCCCACTTAGTGAGAGGCTGCCAAAAATCCGTCTTGACTGCAGGCTGGCAACCAGAGGCCCTCCAGCTGGAGCAGACACAAGACTCCTAACAGAACCAGGAGAGATCAAGGCCCGGGGAACCCCCGAGGTCCAAACCAATAGGAAGAAGAAGCTCCACAGGCAGAATTGAGATTTTTTTTCACGCTAAACTGATTGTTGGCCCTGTGACCTTCTACCGTCCTACCCACTCTGAACTCTTGTCAAATGGTCATGGGGATGTCTCGCTTCCCTCCTGGCGTCATGCATTTGTACGAGGGTACTGGGGGAAGGTTGGCCCACCGTGGGTCTCCAAGCATCTTCTTCTGCTCCATTCAGTTTTCTCAGACATGGTCTTATTGAGGAGCAAGGGAGATGGAGAGTGGGATCCTTCACCACTCTGGATCCTCAACCCCCTTCTAAAGGCGACGCTCATAGGGGAGAACAGCTCTGCCCAGTTTCCATTCCGCCTCCAGAATAACAAGCCGAGCTGAAAACATGTGTACTGTAAATAAAGCCTGTCTAAATAAAGCACTCGGGTAAAGGCTGCCTAAAACACTCCGCATCGGTCTGTGCTCAGAGTGAGTCAGCTTCCCAACCCCCGGGGAACAATGGAGACCTTGCCAAAGGACCCCTTCTGTAGACCCCTACTTCCCCCAGGCGCGTTTAGGTGGGGTGGGGGTGCAGCAGTACCCTGGGACTTTTGGGCCTGAGAACACAGAGAGGGAGGGGGTGCCCCCAGAGACCCGAGGTTGGGGTACAGCCCTGAGATTAAGGCCACCAGGAATCCCTCTGCCACTAGCTAGGGAGGCTGGGTAGAGTTAAACAAACAGAAGGCAGAGGAGCAGGGTTGTCCCAAGATGTAGACAGCCTTCAATTGTGCTTGCCCCTCTAGCCTCTCCAAAATCTCAGAGAGAAAGAAGCAACCAACTACCTGAGTCGCCTCCTTTTTTTTTTTTTTTTACTTCCTGCATAGGCCTACATCCATACACCATCCACACGTGTGTGTTGGAGGCCTGGCCTCCCACGTTGGCAGTGTGGGCACCAAAGCAGAGCAAAATATAGCACTCCCTCAATGAAAGGCACAGTGTTAGGACTTATGGTGGTCCCTATACTTCCTTGGGAAATGGAACACCATTAAAGATGAGGCGATTTGGAGACCTTCAACAAGGTGTTAACTGGTGCAGCGGCTTCTGCTCTAGTGTGAGCCAATGGTTCCAGTCCCCAGCCCGGTGACCTTGAGAAAGTCAGGGATCTACCCCAAAGGCTTGGGATTTTTCCCACTCCTGGGGGCCAGCTAAGACTAAGGCCACCCTTGGCAACCCAGCTTTGTCCTGCTAGGGTAGCTAGCCGCCTGTTCTGGGAGGAGGTACAGGGGGCTGAAAAACACCAAAGGCTTCATCCACACCCTTTGCACCCCCTTCCCCGCTAGGGACCGGGCCAGTGCTCCAGCTGCCTGATGTTGCCAAATCGTCCCTGGGCAGAGTTGCGGGGTGAGGCTTTGGGAACGCGGTTTGAGCTAGAGAAGATGAGGAAAACAAGTGAAACGGGAGGGGCGGGGTGGGGTGACGGCTCATAAATCAACCAACTCCACCCCCGGGCTTCAGAGCTGAGGCACCTCAGCCCGGAGGGGAAGAGGAGGATCACTCGACCACTCCTGGACGACCTCTGAGCTCTCCCGGAGCCAGCGCCCCACCCAGGGCTCAGTCCGCGTTAGGACCAGCTCCCATCCCAGATCGTAAACTGCCCGCCGGATTCGGCGGGAAGCCGCCCTTGGACGCAGTGCTCATCCGCCCAAGGGGAAGTTTATTTATAGCTTGTAAAACGTAAAGGAAACCAGACTTCTCTAGCTCGCCGAGCTCGAGCGCCTTCGATCCCCACCTGCCCACTAAGAGGGCTCAACAGGGGTTCTTGGGAGTGGGGTGGCTTCTAGTCCTCCCTCTGCTCTGTACCCAAAGGAGAGAGGAACCCTCTGATGCTGTCCAGGCTAAAATCTCACTCAGTGTGCCTAATCAGGGCGCCGATTGCCACAGAGGGTGGAGGCCAGGGCCAGGGCCCTGCGTGGTTAGTGTGGAAGAGATTGAGTTGGCCCACTTGGCAAGCATGCACCGGCAGGCCAAGCGGCAGGGTGCGGGATTCCACAGCTCCCGCTCTCCGCAGGGGGAAGTCCCAGAGTGCCAGGAAACCTTGGAGTGGTTGCTCAGGGAGCTTCTCCTTGGAAAGCAGGGATGCTGTCCCCGTTCCTCCTGCGCACGTTTCTTCAGCGGAGCAGGCGAGCGCTGTGCGCCCGGGGCTGCGATCCGCGGGTGACAGCGGCTGAGAGCGCGCCCTCTCCACTTCACACCCCCGCCATCGCCTCCTCCCCAGGGAAAGCTCCTCGCTCCGGGGTGCGCTCGGGGCAGGAGCCAGAAAAACGAAAAAGTGCCGAGATTAGGACGACAAAAACATAAAGAGCTCAGCCGACCTCCCCAAGATACCCGCGAGTCCCCACTACTCAACAGCCCAGCCCAGGCACCCAGGCAGCCCTTCCCTGTCCCGGTGGAGAGCACCCACACCCTGCCTCGACCGGGGAGACTTCGTGTCGTGTGTGTGTGTGTGTGTGTGTGTGTGTGTGTTTGTGTGTGTACGCGCGCGCGCGCCCGATCGCCGGGAGGGCAGTTGCGAAACAGGCTCTTGGCTGCAGCGCGGCATAATGGAGGTGGCTGGAACAATGCGCGCTTTGTGAGCGCGGGTTGTTTTCTACCCGCCTCGCCCCCCTCGCTCGGGCCGTATGGCACTTTAATCCCTACCACGGCTCGGCACAAATGCACTTGTGTCCTGTGGGTCACTGGGGGCCGTGCGGCTGGAGCCGTCCCCACCCCTCCCCCGCGGGGCCCACGGCCCGCCGCCCTGTCTTCCTTCCTGCACCCACCTCCCCCAACCCCCCGCGCGCCACCACTTTAATTCCCGGCGTGGGCTTGGAAGCTTCCGGGCCCGCCGGCCACTTTTATTTTCCAAGAAGACGGCCCTCCCCACCCCCTTCGCGAGCACGCGCGCGCGCACACACACGTGGAGCACAGGCCTCACACTTGCAGCCCTCCCTCGCCTCGCCCCGCCCGCTCCCGCCCGGCGCTCCGGACTCCTGCGAACAATAGTAAATGTCAACAGATTCCGCGCGGCGAGTGTCTGACTCGGCTGAGATAAGGGTGCGCGGTTGGCCCTGAGCTCCGCGACACCGCGGGGGGAGGCCACCCTGACCCCAGCTGGAGAGAACCGGCTGTGATGAAGCCGGTGCCCAGGGAGAGAGGGCAGGAAGGGAGAGCCCCAGACTCAGCCCGGGTGGGAGCGGCGCCTGGACGCCAGGCCTTGCCCCGCCCCCACCCCTTTTAGCCGGGTGCTGCCCGGTGAAAAGCCACATGCTAGATGTCAGCCCACGGCTCGGATCCCTAGAGGATGCCGGAAAAACGCCGATGTGGAGGTGAAGTTTCGACCTACGGGGAGCCAGCACCCGAAAGATGTAAAGGATCCCAGTCCTTGTCTCGTGAAACTCACTAAAATGTTTTTTAAGCTCACAAAACACTTGCAAGTCCTCCCCCTCTATCGTCCGCAACCCACCACCCTAGTTAAAAATTTGCAAATTGATTCCCACGCGTTAGTATTAGTGGGTTGTTCCTCTTAAATTGTTGCCAACTTTGCTAATGGATTATTATTTAAATTTCTTTTTTATAAAGTACGTGTTGTTTTATAGATGCGTATTTACTTAAAGAAATCAACTGCATCTATTAACATATTAAAGAGAGAATAAAGCATGGGGCCGGTGTAATGTACTGTTCAGCCTTACTTTGGGTGCTGCGAAGATAGGAAAATCTTATTTGTTTAATAATAAGTCACTCATGAATATGCAAATGACATCGTTGCAGTACCTCACTTCTGTCACTATTAATGAGTTGCAAATTAATGTGACAACAAAAGGAAAATCTATTTAGCGGAGGAACTCGGGTTCCTACCTGGGGAGATCACCAGCAGGCCTGGAACTTATAGACTCTGGAAGGACAGGACTGGAGATGGACACCTCCTCGCCCAGCCTTTTCCTGAATCCACCACTATTGTTCGGACCCACGGACCTGCTTTGTCAGGAGCCCCTTAAAATTCCAGCTCCAGGCCAGGGGAAGAATGGCTGCTCCGAGGTAATTAGGGCCAAGTGTGATTAATGGGAATCAGCCCACAGTTTGAAGTAAAGCAATTGGTGAAGCAGATTGGGAAGGGGGGGTGGGTCCTCTCTCCACCCACTTTAAAGATCCCCCAAAGCCTTTATTGGCCTCTGTTGTTTGGGATAGCGACAAGTTAGGCCTTAGAGTGCTGACGATCACAGGTATTAAGATAGCACCCCATGCTCTTGCGCCTGGTTTTTACGAGGCGACTTTGCTGACGGGAGATTTAAGATTAGCTCATTTTCCTGCCAGTGGCTGCAGATTGAAGTCTGCTTGGCTTCCACTGAACTTTCATGCTTCTGGCTTACACATCAGAGCCTGTATTTACTTCCTCAAAGGATGCTGTAGAGACTGTTTTTTTGTTCAGTTAAGTTTGAAAACGTCACTGCAAAATAATAATGGTAGCAGTAGTAGTACTAGTTGAGCCATAGATTCAGAGTCCAGGTACCTGGGTAGTATTTCAAGAAGTTGTTTGTCCAGAGAACCTTCTAGAGAGATGCAGACCTTCTCTAGCCAACTTAATTAACAATTACATGGTTTTATAAACATATAAAAGTATATTTAAGATTTGTGCACTCCACTATGGCTAAGTCATAGTTTGTTACTACTGAGTTAAGCTACCCTAAGGCTGGTGGTCTAAAACAATACTCATTTATTTGGCTCAAGAATCTAGTCTGGGGCCTGACTGCGATGTGCGCTGTGTGGGTGAGGGTAGCTCTATTGAGATGCACTTTCAGGATGGTATACACACAGAACTGGCAGGCAGGACCATGCTGGATGCTTCTCCATGTGGGCCGCTCCACAGGGTGGCTTGGGCTTCCTTACAGCATGGTGGCTGTGTGCCAAGAGCAGAGCATCCCAAGAGAGAGGAAATGGAAGCTGCCAGTTACTTAAAGCCTAAGCCTAGAAGTAGATTTGGAGTTTTCCCAGCTTAAAGATTCCCCAAAGCCTTTTTGGCCTCTTGCTTTGAGTAACAGTTTAGATCTGCAAGTGCTCATGGGCCAGCTAGCTTACCTGTATTAAGAAAGTACCCAAGCCAAGTGGGGCAGCCCATACCTGCATCTCAGCACATATGAGAGTAAACATGAGCATCCTGACCTCAAGGAAAGTCTGGGATGCACAGTAAAATTCTGTTGAGAGAGAGCGAGCACACAAGCATGAGGATCTGAGTTCGGAGTTTGGATCCCCAGACCCCAGAAAAGCCTGGCAAGGTAACTTGATTTCATAATGCCAGCACTCCTACATTGAACTGGGAGATGGAGCCATTGTGGTGTACAAAAGCAAGCAGGAGACCCTGTCTCAAACCAGGTGGAAGGAGGCGAGGACTGGCATCAGAGGTTGTCCTCTGATCTCCACAGAAGTACCATAACACCTTCGTGCTTGCCTGCATTCACGCAGGAGCACATGCACTTGGGCAGGCACACACACAGATTTACAAAAAGAGCACCCTATGGCGGTGTCATCTGTGCGATAATATATTGCTCAAGCAGTCACAGAGCCCAGATTCAAAAGGAAAGGAAACAAACCCTTCCCACAAAGGGAAGTGTGTCAGAGAAGTCAGTGCCATTGTTTGAAAACTGCTACATAAGTAACTTCAGAAGAATACAGAATGCATGACTTCATTTCTTCATTCACGCTTAACCCCACTTTTGTTTTGTTTTGTTTCGCTTTTTGAAACAGAGTTTCTCTGTGTAACAGCCCTAGTTGTCCTGGAACTCACTTTGTAGACCAGACTGGCCTTGAACTCATAGAGATTCCCCTGCCTCTGCCTCCCGAGTGCTGGGATTAAAAGTGTGCCACCACGGCCCAGGTAACCCCACTTTTTTTTGAGGATCTGGTGATAGAGAGATGGAACTCAGGGACCACAAGCATGTTAGGTAGCTGCTTTGTCAGATCAAGTACTTTAGTCTAAGTGGTCAGAACAAGCCTAAACTTCAGGTTTTTGGCTTTGCTAATTTTTGTTTTATCAAAAATTAATGCAATTATTTTCTGGGGAAGGGAGCTTTGATAAAGGTTCATTCAAGGCAGATCCAACAAGATTAGCTAACTATTTCTCAATATTGCATAATATACCTTTTTATATGGAATTTTATTTTTTTATTTAATTATGCTTGCCTGGATGGACAAATTGGTGACCTTGATAACCAAAATCTTTCCAAGGACATAAGCAAATTTGTAAATCAAATAAGTTTGTTTAACATATGAAATGTGTACTTGTCTTAGATACTGCAGGTCTGTTTGCTGGATAAAAATGTTTAATTATTTTAAAGCAAGTATAGTGGTACAGGGTAGTAATTCCAGCACTCAGAAGGTAAAATCAGAAGAATCAGGAGTTCGAAGCGAGCTACACATATCGAGTTTGAAGTCAGCATGGACTACAAAGAACACTGTCTCAGATAAATAAAGGATTTTAGTTACCTTAAGTAAACATTTACTTATTCAAAGTACTAAGAATCAGACCCAAGGCCATGCCCAAACTAGGTGATTATGGTACCAGGTAGAAAGTCACATTCTACATTCCCTTTACCTTTAAATCACAAGTCTAAATCTGTTACAGGAGACTAGGAAGAGAAGACTCATGGGGAAAGCCACTTGCTGCCAAGCTCGGTAATCTAGGTTAGAGCCCTGGAGCCCTGGAAGGACAGAATCACTTGGCACACGTGTGCACACAGAAATGCATGAATGTGAGACATTTTACAAATGAATAATTAAAGATAAAGTCTGTTTCCAAGCCAAGGGGAGCAAACCAGTAAGCAGTGTTCCTCCGTGGTCTCTGCTTTAGTTCCTACCTCCAGGTTCCTGCCTTGAGTTCCTGCCTCCAGATTCCTGCCTTCAAGTCACTTTGGGTTATATGGTATTTAGCTCAGCAGTAGAAACCTAACAAAGACAGTCGCCCAGGCTTGCTTCAAACTCCTACTATCCTCTTGCATCAGCCTCCAGAGTGCTGGGGTTATAGGCATGAAGCACGGAGCCCCATTGCTACACCAATGTTGTTTAGAAGGAATGCTCTCAAGTTTTATAAACTCTAGAAATTGAATTGCATACATTATTTTTTCCTTAACACCAAAATATTGCTACAGTATATTGAATCCATTTCTTCTTTGCCATATGCAATTCCCAATGTTCCTAAGGTCAAAAGGACACTCTCTGAAGAACATGTTTTTACGTGTTAGGGAGTTAAGGTTATTTGATGTAAGGAAAAAAAATCAAGGCTTTGGAATAAGAAAGAAAAAGGTTCCTAGGTATTTTTTCCAGTGGGATGCTGTAAGAGTAGATAATCATTTACAAACTTCATTATAAAATAAGTTACTTAAGCCAGGCAGTATAGTGACACATGCCCTTAATCCCAGCACTCAGGTGGGAGAAGCAGACAATCTGTGAGTCAGAGTTCTGTTGTGGAAATATTTAACTATGTAAAGATATGTTGCATTTGTTTATGCTGTGGAATATTACTTTAACTGTGTAGAGGTGTGTTATATTTGGTTTTGCTGCATTTGTTTAACAATGTAAGGATGTTACATTTGTTTAATTACGAAAGAGTGTGTTGCTATTTTGTCTTGCCTGCCTAAGGTACCTGATTGGTCTACTAAAAAGCTGAATGACCAATAGCTGGGCAGAAGAGGGATAGGCAAGGCTGACAGGCAGAGAGAATAAATAGAAGAATGAGAAGAGAAGAACAGAGAGAATGAGGGAGAAAGAGAGGGAGATGCCAGGAGCAGTCAGGCGGCCACCAGCCAGCAGACACGGAGTAGGACATACAGAGAGAAAGGGAAAAAGCCTGGAGACAAAAGGTAGATAAAGAGAAACAGGTTAATAATTTCAGTTAAAAGAGCTAGCTGGGAATAAGCCTAAGCTAGGCTGAGCTTTCAAAACTAATAATAAGTCTCCGCATCATAATAAACTAATAATAAGTCTCCATGTAATAATTTGGGAGATGGTTGGTGGCCTAAAAGAAAAAGCCTGGTACAGAAGCCAGTCTGGTCTACAGAGCGAGTTCCAAGATAGCCAGGGCTACACAGAGAAACAACAAAACCAAACAAAAGTTATTTTAAAAAAGAGTAAAGGGGCTGGAGAGATGGCTCAGTGGTTAAGAGCACTGGCTGCTCCTCCAGAGGACCTGAGTTCGATTCCCAGCAAACCACATGGTGGCTCACAACCATCTATAATGAGATCTGGCATCCTCTTCTGGCATGCGGGCATACATGGAGGCAGAATGTTGTATACATAATAAATAAATAAATCTTAAAAAAAAGAGTAAATCACAATTGGTAGAAATGGGAATACTTCTAGCTTCTAGACAAGTAAGTAACTTCTGAAAGAAGGGTCAGCCCCACCCCACCCCAAAAGTCAGTTTTGTTTCCATTTTCAAACTTATTTCAACATTCCTATCTATAGGTCTGTTCTTAGAATTCTCCCTTGAATCAGTAGGTGGGACTATCTTACCCACTCCCTCAACTACAGACTCAATGTAACTTTTTGTTTTTTTTTTTTAATTTTGGACCATGCTCAGCATTGAACCCAGGATGCACCCTGCCACTGAGATACATTTCCAGCCCCTTTGCTGATATCTGTATGAAAGTCATAACTCTGCCTTTTTTTTTCTTTTCTTCCTGTCTCTGCCTCCCGGGTGCTGGGATTAAAGGCATGCATGCACACATACCTCGAAGGCCAGAAGGCATCAGGTCCTCTGGTTGAGCAGTACTCTTAATCACTTGCCATCTCTCCAGACTGAAAACATCTTTCGAGTGTGGGTGAAGGGGCATGTATGTGCACAACAGAGGTCTTCCTCTCTAGAGGATAGGGGTCTTCTTCTCTAGAGGAACAGAGGTCTTCTTCCTCTCTAGAGGACAAGAGGTCTTCCTCTCTAGAGGAAGGTTTTCCTCTACTGTTCTTTACTTCATTTTGGGAGACAGAGTCTCTCTCAACCTAGAGCTCACCTTTAGCTAGACTGACTGGACTAGTCAGTGTGCTTCAACGATCTACCTGGCACCACCTCCCCAGGTCTGAGTTTACAGGCATGTGCCACCTTGTCTGGCTTTGGCATAGGTGCTGTGGAGTCCAAACTTGGGTCCTCATAATTTCATGGCAAGCACATTACTGACTGAGCCATCTCCTCAGCCCCTGAAAATTAACTTTTAACAGCAGTCAACAGTTCAGCATTGCATTTGGATAGCAATTAGAAGTCAGGGTAGAAATCTCCAAGGAAAATGTACTTCCACCCTAGACAAGCAAAGGGAGCCTTTTAATGATACTAAGGATGCTGAGGATGGACCAGGGCCTCGGGCCTCTCCCATGCTAAACACGCACACACTCTATCAATACACCACACCCCAGCCTCCATCCTATGTAAAATTGCCAGGACAACTGAAAATTCAAGGCCATACCCTTCAGATGTAAGGTTTTTCCTCAACTTCAAGTTTCAAGTTCAAAGTAAATCCTTACCTGATTCATTTTAACACTGTCTCTCAGCTCTGTCATCTGGCAGAAGGGAAAGTAAATATGTAGCTACCACCCATGTTGCTGAAATACTTGGTTGGGCTCAATTAGCCTATTTACTGTCTGCACTGGTTTTAAAATATGTACACAAATTCTTTGGTACTCCTCCCTCCAAAAGGTGGAGCCCAATTTTCCTCCTTGGAGTTGTGAACTGTATTTAGTGACTCACTTTTAATAAACAGAATGTGACAGAAGTGGCTGTGTGACGGCCAGTAGTAGGACATAAAAGGCATTACAGCTTCCTCTTAGCAACCTGGGGGAAGCTTAGCGGTCAGATTACCATGGAGAGAAGCACATGTCAACAGCCCTGAGAGGGAGCCATCTTGGAAACACATCCTGAAGCCCCTGGTTGGGTCTTCTCCTGACTCTGACTGCTGCCAACATCTCAGCAGCAACAGCATGACATGATGAGAGTCAGAACTACCTAAATACGGGGCTCATTATTCCCTAACCCCTAGGAACTCTGGGAAATAGATCTGTGCTGTTTGAGTCACTGAACGGTAGGGTGCTGTGTTACACAGCAGTAGATAACTAATACATAAGTCACTCTTGCGTGTGGACACAGCTTCCACCCATTTTTTCCTACCCCCACACATGTGTCAAATGTTGTTTCTTTTGTTTGTTTGTTTTGATAAAATCCCTCTATGGAGCCATGACTGTCCTGGAACTTGATATGTAGCCCAGGATGGCCTCAAAATACCAGAGCTATTCCTGCCTCTGCCTTCCAAATGCTGGAACTAAGGGAGTGCACCACCACACCCAGCTACCACACACACACAGGCACACATTCTACAGTGCTGAGAATAGAATTTCATGCATGCTAGGTAAGTGCTTTCTCACTGAGCCACATCCTCTGCCCTTCTAGGCCATTCTAATAACTTTGACACTGTTTAAGGCAGTAGAGAAGCCCTCTTCCAGTCTTCAAAGCAGGAATGTCACCAACTTTAAAAAATTACATTAGATTTCTCTTCTGTGTGCATGTATGAGTGTGGGCATGCGTGTGCATGGCATGCATAAGGATGTCAGAGGACAGCTTGCAGGGAGGGGCACTGGCTCTCTCCTTCCACCATATAGGTCACAGGGCTCAAACTCAGGGCATCAGGCTTTACAGCAAGAAGATTTGACTCACAGGGCCATCTCACCATTCCTTCACCATTTTCCCCCCTCAACCTCAAGAACCATTTTCTAAAACCTTGTGAAAAGTAACCTACATCACATGGCTGGGAGTGAGAGAAAAGAGTGAAGGAATGGAGCAAAATCAAGTTTCCCGTGACTGTAAACTCAGAAGCAGAGGCAGTGAAACAGTTTTAAATAGTTCTTTTGATCACTTTGCAGTTGCAAGTCAGATCTCTGTAAGAACTCATTAGCATTTTCACTTACTGGCGAGGAACCATTCTTGAGGGGAGAGTCAAAATGAAAGCAAACACACCCAAAGTCTGAAGAGGAAGCAGGATCAGTCATTTCTGGAGGAGGTATGCCCCCGGCGCTGCTTGCTGAACAGGCAGCTTCCTTTCCCTCCTTCTTGGTAGTTTTTCAACAACTACAATGATAAAATGTTTGGCGTGTGACCTAAATGACTAAGATTGTTTCCTGTCCCCAGAGGGGCACATTACAGAGTCAACTTAAGACTTCTCACTCCTTTCTAGTCACTCACATGAGACGAGAAGAGAAAAGGAGAGAGAAAAGGAGAGAGAGAGAATATTATCCACAAAGGATTTGACAAACATGAGGACTTGGGTTTAGATCCTCATCACCCATGTAAAAAACCAAGCATGGCCATGTCCTCCTGAAGCTTGATGGCTGAATCACTAAATTGAATCACTGAGCTCCAGGGTCAGTGTCAGTGAGAGACCCTGCCTCAAAATTTTGTTTGTTTGTTTGTTTTTGAGACAGGGTTTCTCTGTGTGACCACCCCAGCTGTCCTGGATCTCGCTCTGTAGACCAGGCTGACCTCGAACTCAAAGGTCCACCTGCCTCTGCTTCCCTAGTGCTGGGGTTAAAGGCATAAACCACCACTGCCCAGCAGTGGGACACAATTTAAGGTGACACCTGGCATTGACCTCTGGTCTCCACACACATGTAAGCATATGCGCACCCCCCCACGTGTGTGTACTCACCCCCATGCACATGTGTACATACAGGAACACACATACATCCACACACAAAATGAAGGAACGTAGAAGTACATGCCTGTAATTCTAACACTCAGGTGGTAGGAAGAAGACCAGGAGTTCAAAGTTATCCTCCATTACATAGCGGGCCTGCTGGGGCTACATGAGAATGTGTCTCAATAAGCTAAAAACAAACAAATAAAGCAACAAACCCCACAGAATCAGGGAGGGGCTTTTCTTGTATGTTTTTTAGGCTGGTAGTGATGGAAGCCAAGGCTTTATGTATGTTGGGCAAGTGCTCTATCTCTGAGCTACATCCTAAACCCAGGAAGAGTCCAGGGATGCAATGATAGGAAAGCCATTGGGATGGTACTTTCTTCTATCAGTTTGGAAACACCCAATATTCATTCATTTGAATGATACTTATTGAGCAGCTATTGTAAAGTAGAGGTTAATGATTCAAAAATATGTAGGCTCACAAGTATATATAGCATGTGAGGGGCCTAGGTTCAGTTCCAAGCACAAAACAACCAAGATGCTCAGAGTGGAGTAGAAGCGTGCTGTGCAACCTAGTGTTCTAGCTCCTTCCACAAAAGTCTTTGGAGCCAGGCATGGTGATATATGTCTTTTATATGAGCATTCAGAAGACTGAGGCAGAAGGATCAACAAGTTTGAGGCCCAGTCAGGCTACCGAGTCTCAAAAAGCAAAAGGCAATTGAAGAATACTCAGTAGCCAGGAAACCGGAATTACAAACATATATTCTCCAAGTCATGGCTTATACTGGGACTGTTGGTAATGACCCCAAGCTTGAAACTGCCCAACTGCCTATCAATACCAGGATGAGCAGAGAAACTGTGGTGCATTCATATAGTGGAATACTATAGAGCAGTGAGCGCCAATAATCGACACCGGCACACTACAGCGTGAGGAATCCCTTCTGCATGGCATAGGGTGGGAGGATCCAGACTTTAGAAGGTAAGTACTGTATGATTTCCCATAGACAGAGTTTAAAAACCAAGCCAAACTGCCCCGTGCAGTCAGCAGTCAGTAGTCAGCAGTCAAGAAGATGGTTATTTCGATATAGGGAGGGACATGATGGGGAGGCGGCCACTGAGGCAGCCTAGGAGTCAGGGAACGTTCTGTCCCTTAACTGGGTGCCGCTTATGTCCAAGTGCAACAAGTCTCTTCAGTTTATGAGACACCATTGGTAATACCTGCACTTTCTGCCTCTCTCCAGTACATCCATAAAATGTGCTTTTTAAAAACCCACAAAAGTCCTCCCTTGGCTGGAGGGGATGGGTCAATGAGGAAGAAAAGAGGGGACAGTGCAGGAAGTCTGCATCCTGCAAAATGTGATGAGTTCTTGGTTTTTGTTGTTGTTGTTTTGGTTTTGTTTGGGTTTTTTTGTTTGTTTGCTTGTTTTTGAGACAGGGTTTCTCTGTGTAACAGCTCTGTCCGTCCTGGAATTCAATCTGTAGCTCAGCCTAGCCTCAGACTCAGAGATCCACCTGCCTCTTCCCTGAGTGCTGGGATTAAAGGTGTGCATCACCACCACCTACATTGGCTTTATTTCTTGATTTGTTCTTTTTTAATTCCGAACATTTATGTATTTGCAGTGTGTGTGCAGAAGTCACAGTGGAAGACTGGAAGAGAAGTCAGAAGACAACTTGAGAGTCTTTCCTCTCCTCCTTGTGTGAGGGGGTCCTAGGACTTTCACTCGGGTCATCGGGTTTGGCAACGTGTGCCTTACCTTCAGAGCTACCTCACTGACCCTTTTGTTCTCCTGGACCTTCCTCTGTAGACCAGGCTGCAGTGGAACTCACAGAAATCCACCTGCCTCTGCCTCCCAAGTGCTGCGATTAAAGGCGTGCGCCACCACTGCCCAGCCTTGCTTTGTTGTTTGAGGCCAGATCTTATATAAGCTCCCACTGGCCCTGAATTCTATGCAGCTCAAGACGACTTTGAACTCCCTGTTCTCCTGCCTCTACCTCCTAAGCAGCAGGACTCTAGTGCACCATCCCTGGTTATTTGTTTGGTTGGTTGATTGGTTGGCTGCCTTCCTTGGTACTTACTATGGCCTCAAATTCCCAGCAATCCTACCACAGCTTCCCCAGTACTGGGATTGTAGACATATGCCAGTATTTTAACTCCCTCCTTCACCGCCTCCCCCCACCCCACCACCTTACTTTTTGAGTCAGCGTCTCATTCTGCTACCTAGGCTGGTCTAACCCTTATTATATAGTTTATACTAGTCCCAAATGGGCATTTATTTGTTTGTTTGTTTATTGTTTTTTTTTTTTTGAGACAGGGTTTCTCTGTGTATCTCTGGTTGTCCTGGAACTCACTCTGTAGCCCAGGCTGGCCTCAAACTCACAGAGATGCGCCTGCCTCTGCCTCCCTGAGTGCTGGGATTAAAGGCGTGCGCCACCACCACCAAATGGGCAATCTCTTATGATTCACAGCATCCTTTGTGTGTGCCACATCCATCTCAGGCTTGGTCTACACAGGAAGGTCAACTTTAGCCCAGGGGATAGATGGGTAAATAAATGTTCAAGTAAGAGCTGAGGGACTGGAAGTAGTCTTGGAAACCAGAGGTTAGGGAAGAAAAGACAGCTGTGGCAAACACTTCTTAGCCCTTCCTTACCAGCATCATTTGGCAGTGCAATCTGGTCCAAGTACAAATGCTGACCAAAGGTCGACCTTTAGCTAAAACCAGTGTGTACAGAAAATATCAAGTGCATCTTCCTTTTAGGGTCTGGATGCTGATGTTGCATGCAGAAGCTTCCCAGGTTCCCTTCTCCAAGATGACTACAACCTGAGTCAGCTCCCCTACAGAGACCTCATACCGATGTTCCAACCTCCACCTGGCTCATGCTATGCATAACAAATGCTCTGAGTTTCTGGGTTTTGTCTCCATTAGAGCACACATCCCACTCACTTCCAGCTTTTTGTATTTGTGTCTGTCCTTTCTTCTTTCCTTGTGGCCCAAGTTAAGCCAATCTCTAAGCAACAAAGGTCCTGGAAAGGACATGATGACTTTTGAGTTCAAAGAAGCTCACTTCAAGAGTGACAGCAGAAGCCATCGGTGGTGGCACAAGCCTTTGCTGGAGAATCTCTGAGTTCAAGGCCAGCCTGGTCTATGGAGTGAGTTCCAGGATGGTCAGGGCCACAGAGAGAAACCCTGTCTCAAAAAACAAAACAAAATAAAAAAAAAGTGGCAGAGACCTGAAGACCTAGCAATTTCCTAAATGTGGTCTCCATAAGAAGAGGGGTGTGGGGTAGGGAGGGGCAGAACAGATGATTGTAAGGGGCGAGTCAATGGAAGAATGAGAAGGACTCTGAAAGCAGAAAGAAGAATAAAATAGGTATTTTAAAGCTTCTGGTTACACATACAAAAATACAATCTCTTTAGCTTTCTATAAAGACGGTGTCCTTGAATTCTTAAGGGCAGGATCAACCATCAAAGGGATGCCCCGATTTCTCTCTGCAATAGATTCTTACCTTGGCATCCACAGCTCGAATTCAGGAGACTCGTGAACTTGAATGGCAAACATTTTTTCGTTTTCTTTTCATTACCCTCGAATTGCAAGTTAACATTCCCTGTGGGGTATACCGTACGCAACAACTGCAACCATGGCAGAAGCGCCCACTCAAAATCACCAAGATTTTCATATCAGGTTACAATTGATTCAGATATCGAAATATATTGATCATATGCATCACTAATTCAAAATTATGATGTTTGCTGGGCCCGTGAGCTGATCTTATTTAAATTATAATCTTTGCAAATTCCTTAAGTGTTTGTGGTTATCTGCTTTATGTAACAAAGTATCCTGCAAATTTAGGGGCTAAAACAATAGGGATTTTACAATTTTTCTTTCATACTTTTTATTTATTCTTTGATAATTTCATGCATAGCTATAATGTATATGAATCCTATCCATCCCAATGCACCCCTCCCACATTCATGTGGTCTTCCTCTTCTTCTTCATCTTGTAACACCTTGAATCCAATTAGTGTCACCTGCTGGAATCTTGACTGATCTTGTTGGCTTGCTGTTGAACAGATCTTTTGCAGGTGACCATAGCAGCAGTGACTTCAGGAATACAATGGTCAGGTTATGTCCATAAGACGTTTCAGGGTACTCCTCCCACCCTCCTGCTCTCATCTTCTTCCCAACCCCTTTTTCCTCAATTGTCCCTGAGGGGTTGATTACAGATGTCCCGTTTATGGTTAAGCACTGAACAGTCACTTTTTTTTTTTTTTTGGTTTTGGTTTTGGTTTTTGAGACAGGGTTTCTCTGTAGCTTTGGAGCCTGTCCTGGAACTAGCTCTTGTAGACCAGGCTGGCCTCGAACTCACAGAGATCCACCTGCCTCTGCCTCCCGAGTGCTGGGCTTAAAGGCGTGCGCCACCACCGCCCGGCATGAACAGTCACTTCTTAGTCCGTGACCAGTTCTGAGTCTTTGCAGTCACTGCTGCCCACTGCAGAAAGAAGCTTCTCTGACCAAGGTTGAGAGCAGGTCTCTGAAGGTGCACATGTATATTTAGAAGGCAGTTTGTCAGCATGTTCCTTTAGCAAAACCACAGCGGTAGGTTCTACACTAGGGCCTATGGCCTCTTAGCGTAGGGTTTCGATCAGGTTTATTAGTACCAGGCATGAAGGCCCGCTTGTGGAGCAGGCTTACAGATCCAATCAGATAACTGGCCGTTGTTGTAACCTTTATGCCACATCAGTGGACACATCTTGCCTGGCAGGGCCCATAGTGTAGCATGCAGAGTGCAGCACTGACTGATAGCTTTGCACCCCAGCAGTCTGCATGGCGCCTGCTGACACTATGAATCCCAGCCAGAAGGGAAGACAGTTTCCCATCAGTTCCAGCTCCGTTTCTCTGCCACTGTAGTAGTAGTAGTGGTAGTCTTTTGCTGCGTGATGATGGTGGGTAGCCAGGAGAAAGGCCAATAGCCGGTGTTGTTCTAGAGGCCACTGGGCCCTCCTTGACTTTTCATAGGGAGGTAGCCTACACATGGTACTGAAATTTTCATCTGATAACTCATGTCTTCTGGGAGAAGTATGTTCCATGCATGACGAGCCCTTGTATTCAAAGTCCTTTTGGGAAACAAGGAATGTAGTGACTCTGTATATAAACTTTTGACAGTTTGTGGGAAAATAAGGGAAATGACAGTGTTAGTTGGTTGCATCTATAAGCTTAAAATTGATAGAGGAAAAGTATGAGCTCAGTGAAAAAAATTAACCAGCTCCAGATTTGCATAAACAGCCTAAAGATTTCTCAGCAAGCCCTGGAAAAGAATCTTCCCTCTAGCAGCCAAAGAGCTTAAGTTTTAGAAAATTAAACCCAAGCCTCATGATAAGATTGTCTAACCTACAATGAAAATTCAAGTCCCAGTCTCGGAGACTGTTGGCAGCTAAACTAAAGGCACTGAGTGGTAAGGGATGGGATCCTGTAACTTTGGATGGAGATGTGTGGGAGGACCTTAATGAGACTTCAGACTTTGAACCCTCAGATTCCGATGGATTTATCTCATCTGAGGAAGTAGTCCTTCTATCCTAAGCAGAAGATACACACACACACACACACACACACACACACGGAGTGGGAGGGGTGTTTTTTGAGACAAAGGTCTCAGTATATAGCCTTGGCTGACCTGGAACTCACTATGTAGACCAGGCTAGTCTCCAGCTCATAGAGATCTGCCTACTTCTGCCTCCTGAGTACTGGGATTAAAGGAAGGCATGCATAACCATACCTCCCTTCCCCCAACCCCCGTAAAACAGGGTGATGGTTGCACACACCTCTGATTCCAGAATTTGGGAGGCACAGGCAGGTGGATCTCTGTGAGTTCGAGGCCAGCTTGGTCTACAAAGTGAGTTCCTGCACAGTCAGGTCAGATGCTGTCTCAAAGAACACAAACGAATAAAACCTAGGCAGAAGAATGGTCGGGTATTTCCTTTCTGCTCCAACAAACGTTCGGGCCCCAGATGGGATGGCACAAATGATTGGGGTGGGAGTTGGGGTTGGGGGCTCTTGGAACATTTCTGCCTCCTTCTTTCCCTTGACATCTTCAGACCTCTTCAAGTTCTCTCATTTTCTTTTAATTGGTGATGTTAAGGATTGAATTTAGGTCCTCACACATATTGAACAAGCACTCCACCAGAGCCCCGTCCTCAGTCCCTTTGTTTACTAGCTTGCTTTTTGTTTGGTTTTGTTTGTTTAAAGCAAAGTCTCAGTTTGTTGCCCAGGCTTTCCCACAACTACTGGGCTCAAGTGATTCCCCTAACCTCAGCCTCCATAGTACCAGACAGAACATAGAATTCGAAGGCCGAAGGCCCTGCTGCCTTGGGGAGATCACAGCTCTGAAATTGCACTGGGCCTCTTAACTCTAGAAAGACTCCGGATAGTTTAATTAACTTGAAAACAAAGCAATAAATGAGTAAAAGGGGCGGCATGTGTGCACTAGGCTTCCTGGAGGGAACAGGAGCACATGTCTTCTCTCTTTGCTTACTAATGACAATTCCACACACGAGACAAGGCCTTCCCCCAGCTGGCTCTGGTACCAGGGCCAAGGGAACACAAAGAAAACTCTCAGCCACCAAGATCTCCAATTTAGCAACAGACAATACAAATTCCTGCAGGTAGGTTGCCTGGGATACGAAGTAGCCAGTGTACAGAGAGTAACCCAGGGCAGAGATGGGATTGTCTCTCTCCTTTAAACTGGTAATTAAGGAACCCAGGCCAAGTCTGTCTCCATCATTAATGGAGGGCCCATTGTGCAGCACAGGACTGAGGAGACCTTGGTGCCTATCTTCAGGGAACTTAGGACACCCGGAGAAAGAAATGTAGGGCACCTGGGACCAGAAAAGAAAGTGGTCACAGAGACCTTTGTGTGGGTCTCTAGAAGTTTCATTTGAAACATGGAATTCTTTTCTTGACAGAGTTCCATGTATCCCAGGCTGGCCCCAGAGTTGCTAGGTAGCCAGAAATGACCTTGAACTCCCAATCCTTCCAGATTAGAGATAGAAGCCCGAGCTCCAAGACTCTCTCTCACACTATCCACTGAGTTGCAGCCTTTGCCGCTAAACTTGCAGAGGCCTCAATTGCATTTCACTTTGTGTTTTTTATTTTCAGAACGGTGGTGCTGAGCCAAAACAAGAGAGAAGCAGGTTTGGAGGTGGAGTGCAGGAACAGGGGAGTTTTGGGAACATTCCCACCATGTGGCTGGTAGCTGTGCTGTGTGTGACAGAGAACTTTGGAGAGATGGCTCAGCAGTTAAGAGCCTTTGCTCTTCTTGCAGAAGACTGGAGTTGGGTTCCTGGCACTCATGTCTGGGGCCTCAAAACCTCCTGTAATTCTGTATCTAGAGGCTTTGGCGGCAGATGGCTGGGGGTCATGGGTGTATTACACTCCCCAGTCTCCCTCTAGCTCTATATTTTGTTTTTGAGGCAGGGTCTTGCTGTGGACCCCTGTCTGGCTTGGTCCTTGCAATGTAGTCCAGCCTCAAACCCAAGCTTGCACTCCTACTCCATACTCCTGATGTTGAGATTACAGGCCTGTGTTGCTACCATGGCCTGCTCTTATTATTTTGGTGGCTGTTGTTACTATTCACCTGTTTGTTTTTAGCACTCAAATTCAAAGCTAGGAATGACAGATAAAGCATGGTATTGATCTGGGCATGGTGGCGCCTATTGGTCTCTGTCATCCCAGCACTTGGGAGGCAAAGCAGGAAGATTTTGAGTTTAAGGCCAGTCTGGGCTCCATAGTGAGTTCCAGGCAAGACTGAGCTACAGGAGATCCTGTCTCAAAAAACAAGACATTGTCAGGCATAGTGGCTAGTCAGGATTATATATACACAGTCAGAACTTGTCTCAAAACTAATGGGCAAAACTAACGTGTTTCAGGTGCTGGACCCAGTTGTTAAACAGCCCCAACCAGTTGGAGATGGGGTAAAGGAGCCTCCAGACTCTAGAAGCTTCTAGTCTAGAAGATTCCAGCCTGTCCTTGTGCCACTCCAGCTGACGCCTAGTGGATCAGAGGTGAGCTGTCCCTGGGACGGCTGCTCAAACTGCAGCTTCACAAGCAAACAGATTGCTCCTGCTTTGAGACATGAAGTTCCTTTCAAACAAAATCTTTATTGAGATATAATTCACATACCGTAAAATTCACTCATTCAGTTCTACAACTGAGTGGTTTTTTTTAACATATTCACAGTGTTGGGAAACTTCATAGGGAACTAAGGACATATCATTGCTTTTCTGAAAGCTGAAGGTTCCCCGTGCCCTCCACCGGCTCCCCAGTCCTTGGGACTCACTAGTTGGCTTGCTGTTGTGGATTTACGTGCTGCAGACGTCTCAAATGAATGCTTTCCCGTGGACCTTTGCGTGTAGCTTCTTTCACTAAGTGTGCTGTGTGTTCTTACTCGAGTGCTTCATTCCTTTTTAATCGCTAAATATTCTTACTTGCATGGCTACACCACACTTTTTTTAACCATTCATTAGACCAACATTTAGGTCATCTGTGTGTGTGTGTGTGTGTGTGTGTGTGTGTGTGTGTGTGTATAGGCCAGAGGTGGACATTGAGTGTCTTTCTCAGAGCTCTCCACCTTGTTTTTCAGTTTTTAATTATTTTAAATTTTATTTTGGATATATGGATGTTTTACCTTCATATATGCCCGAGCACCACATGCATTCGTGATGCCCAAGAAGAGCAGAAGGAGTTGGATTCCCTGGAAGCAGAATCATGGATGGTTGTGAGTCACCATCTAGATGCTGCCGATCTAACTCAGATCCTCTGGAAGAGCAGGCAGTGCCTTTAACCACTGAGCCATCTTGCCAGCCCCTTCCTCCCTTTTTGACAGGGTCTTACTGTATAGACTTAGATGGTCAGTGAGCCCAAAAGGACCTGCCTCCTCAGCCCTGGTGTTTATCACTATGCTTGTCCCAAGATTTGTGTGTGTGTTTGTGTTTTGAGATAGGGTTTTCATAGAGCAGGCTTACTTTGAATTTGCTGTGTAGCAGAAAAGACTTTGAATTCCTCCTGATCCTCTTGCTTTCATCCGGTTATGTGGTGCTGGGGAATCAAACCCAAGACTTCAAGGAGGGACATCCCCAGCCCTATTTTTTTTTAAAGAACATTTATCTTTATTTTGAATTATGTGTATTGGTGTGTATGTCTGTGAGCGGGCATGTGCTCATGTGTGTAGACCTGAGACGCAGGTCCCCTGCTCATGTGTGTGGACCGGAGGCGCAGGTCCCCTGCTCATGTGTGTGGACCGGAGGCGCGGGTCCCCTGCTCATGTGTGTGGACCGGAGGCGCGGGTCCCCTGGAGCTGGAGTCACAGGCAGTTGTGATCAGTTCACATGCCTCCTTTTCTTGCTTTTACATCATCACTAGCTAGTCAGAACTACATTAAGAATGTAACGTGGTATTTTGTCTATTTTTAAACTTTATATGAATGTGTCACATTATGTGTATTCTTCTGCAATTTGCCTTCTATTTTGGTCGCTATTATGTGTGTGACATTTCTTTTCTGGAGTGGTGCAGCTGGGATACAGCATCTTGTTTCACTAAACACTCATTTCTATGTCCACTTGCCTTATTCACAGCTCCCCTCTCTAGGTTCCTTCCCTAACCCCCAAACTTACCTAAAGCACAACCTTTTCAGTCTTTTCCCCACCCCACCCCATTTTCCCCTTTCCTTTTGTTATTTTGGGACAAGGTCTTAGTCTGAGCTCAGGTCTGTCCAGAAATGTATGTGACACTGGTAACCCACCCCATGAGCTTTGACAGGGCAAGCATCTAGAAAGGAGGGAGAAAGGTAGGTGGAGCTTCCAGCCTAGGAGCCTTCTGAGGGAAGAAAGGAGAAAAAAGATGAGTAGGGAAAGCCCCAGAAGACAGCCAACATAGTTCTTAAAAAGGTCAGCTAGGCTGAGGAGGATTCCTCCAGCTAAAGTAGCTAGGCTGGACTTGCATCCTATCTGGATGAATAAGTCCAGCACTGGAAGTGATGGTGGGTGAGTGGCCACCCCTAGCTGAGAGTGCTGTGACCCTACAATAGCAGGGCCTAGCCTTTCCCTAGCAGCTGGCTTCTGCGTTCCTGGCTTTAGTGTGTTCATGAGGACCTTTCTGCTCAGGAGGAAATCTGGCCAGTAAATCACCTTTTAAACCAGAGTGCACTAAGAGGAAGGCAGCTTCAATGTGAGAAAAGACCCCTCCCATGAACCAAATTTACATCAAAACTTTGAACTGATTCTTTTTTTTTTTTATATTTATTTATTTATTATGTATACAATATTCTGTCTGTGTGTATGTCTGCAGGCCAGAAGAGGGCACCAGACCTCATTACAGATGGTTGTGAGCCACCATGTGGTTGCCAGGAATTGAACTCAGGGCCTTTTTGGAAGAGCAGGCAATGCTCTTAACCACTGAGCCATCTCTCCAGCCCCCTTTGAACTGATTCTGAACTCTTTCTCTCTCTTTCTCTCTCTCTCTTTCCAAGGTGTGTCCCTGGTGCGCTCAGAGGTCAGAAGAGGGCAGCGGATCCCCTGGAACTGGAGTTGTGGATGACTGTGGGCCAGTATGGAGATGGTCCAGTGGAAGAAGTTAGTGCTCTTAATTGCTAAGCTGTCTCTCTAGCTCCAAGAATTTATTGTCTTTATTTCAGCTTCCCAATTAGATGCAACCACATCAGTGGGTGCATGGGGTAAAGGAAGTGTTGAAAGAACAAGATCACAAAGGAACTTTGGTGTTGACAGGTTTTCTTTCTTTCTCTTTCCTTCTTTCCTTCTTTTCTTCCTTTCATCGAGGTAGGGTTTTTCTGTGTAGCCTTGGCTGTCCTGGAACTCACTCTATAGACCAGGCTGGCCTTGAACTCAGAAATCCTCCTGCCCCTGCCTTCCGAGGGCTGGGATTAAAGTCGTGCACCACTTCAATGGGATGAGAGGTTAGTTTTCTACTGGATTCTGAACTGGGAATACTTACATGGGTGTAAAACTTCCAAAATGAAAACAGGACATTTACATGAGTTTTTGTTTTATTTTGTTTATTATTTATTTTTTGTTTGGTTGGTTTCTTTTTTGAGACAGGGCTTCTCTGTGTAGCCCTGGCTGTCCTATAATTCACTTTGTAGACCAGGCTGGCCTCCAACTCTCTGCTTCTGCCTTCCAAGCACGGGGAAAAAAGGGGTGTACCACCACCGCCTGGCTGTTTTGTTTGTTTGTTGTTGTTGTTTTGTTTTTGTTTTTGAGACAAGGTTTGTCTGTGTAGCCCTGTCTGTCCTGGATCTCAGTTTGTGACCAAGCTGGCCTTGAACTCAGAGATCTGCCTGCAGAGGAATGCTGGGATTAAAAGCATGCTCCACCACATCCAGATGTGAGATCTTTTTGTTACCTATGAATAAGACCTCAGCCGGATGGTGGCAGATCATGCCAAGAGACAGGTAGATCTCTGTGAATTTGAGGTCTACAGAATGGGTTCCAGGACAGCCAAGGCTACACAGAAAGACCATCTTGAAAAATCAAAAAAAGTGACCGTGTGCCTTACAGCTATTTACTCCCTGTCTGCGTCTAGTCTTCTGTCTCAAGGTTTGTGCTCTGTGTTCTGTTGTCCTTTCTTTTTAGCCTTGTCTGATCTAGGATAGTCCCCCCTCCTTAAATTTCTTTCCCATGACACTGATTTTTAAGGGAGAAGAAGGAGAAGGAGGAAGAGGAGAAGGAAGAAGGAGAAGGAGGAGGAGGAGGAGGAGGAGGAAGAAGAAGAAGAAGAAGAAGAAGAAGAAGAAGAAGAAGAAGAAGAAGAAGAAGAAGAAGAAGAAGAAGAAGAAGAAGAAGAAGAAGAAGACGACAGTGGCAAAGTCAGCATAGATTAAGAAGCAGCCAAGCTAGTTGTCTAACAGAATGGCCTACATTCTGGGTTTATTTGTCTCCTCAAAAACTGGTTCATGTCAAACATTTCCTGATAAAAATCCTGACTCTTTCTTTTTCTTTTTATTGGTTTTTCAAGACAGGGTTTCTCTGTAGCTTTGGAGCCTGTCCTGGAACTAGCTCTTGTAGACCAGGCTGGCCTGGAACTTGAGATCTGCCTGCCTCTGCCTCCCAAGTGCTGGGATTAAAGGCGTGCACCACCATCACCCGGCATTTGGTTCTTTCTTAATGGTCAACTCAGGGGGCATATGGACCCCAGCTGGCCAGGCTTGCCCGTGTGTGCCCTGCTACAGACTCAGGGCTAGCTGTCTACAAAAACATAAAAGTGTTGGCAATGGAGATTAGAGCAAGAACCTGGTTGCTGAGAACTCTCACTGCTGCCGGGCTGTCAGGGTTTCTTGGGCCCTTTTAACAAACCAAGCTTGGAAATCCTGTTTATTTCCTGAACTCCAGTTCACCTGTGGCACCCTAAGATTCTTTCTCCATTCCATACATTCCCTATGAGCGTGTCCCCAATCACAGCAGCTCTTATCCCCATCATGTTGAGTACTTGCTCTGCCCTATAATGTAACAAAACTTTTCAGCAGTACAATACAAATACTACTCCAGGGCCAGCACAGTAGATCTGTGCCCCCGTCTTATTTTGTGCTTTGATTATAGCCCATTGAGGATTAACATGCAAGAGTGCTATGTTCTGGGATAGAGATGTAGCTGTTGGTAGATGCTTGCCTTTGTTAGACTTGAGTCTAACATGAAACCTTGAGTCTGATCCCCAGCACCCCAGGGCATCGTGGTACTATAATCTCAGTACTTAGGAAGTGGAGGCAAGAAAAAGGCAAGTTCAAGGTCATCCTTGGATACATAGTAAAGTCAGCCTGAGCTACATTACATCCATTCTTAAACAACAGCCATCAATTAAAGTACCCAACAAGATAACAATAAAGAAAAAAGTACCATGTTAGGAGAGAGGTAAGCCTGGAGACCCAGCTGACTCGGAAGGACCACAGTGCTAAGTTTGGAACATCGGCTATGTCTTTCTGCCATGTCATCAAGGTGAAACAAAGCTTTAATTTGTTCTGGTTTATAGTCAAATTTGGTTTTTGTCTTGGTTCCTCTATTTTCATCCAATGTCTTTTTAAAAAATTAAGCATTATTATGGTAAGTTTTTATAGAAACATGCCACAAGGTAGTCACCTCATTAGGAAGCCTTGCTAGAAAGGGGAAGGAAGACCTGTTCCTACAGTGGGCTGCAGCCGGAAGACCTGTTCCGACAGTGGGCTGCAGCAGGAAGAGCCACCATGAAAGCTTCCAGGATTTTCAGTGCCAGACTGGGGCTGCTGAGACACTCAAGCCTCCGAGTGAGCAACTACTGGACTCAGCTTCTTAGGCGTGATTCAGCTGTTGTCACTATTTTAATGTATGGCAACTTAATAAGTTATATATAACAAATCCCATTGGTTCTGTTCCTCTAGAGAACCCTGATCATATAAATATATATCATCCAAACATGACAAATAGGTATGCAGAGAGCAATCTGCATGGTGTAGCTGGGTGGGATAGTGCTTGCTTAGCATGCAAGGACACAGGACCGAACCTCAGCACTGCTTCTAAAGCTAAACCAAGTGGCCCACAAATCTGTTTCGGAGGAACAGACTCCTTTTTCTTTTAAAGCTTTGTGTTTTGGATTTTTTTTGAGGCTGGAAAGTGGTGGCGCACAACTTTATCCCCAGTACCTTGGGAAGCAGAGGCAGGCGGATCTCTGTGAGTTCGAGGCCGGTCTGGTCTACAGAGTGAGTTCCAGGACAGCTAGGGCTACACAGGGAAACCCTGTCTTGAAAACCCAAAACAAAACAAAACAAAACAATCGAGATAGGAAGAGTCTTACTAAGAAACCTTGACTGGCCTGAAACTCACTATATAAACCTGGCTGGCCTCAAACTCAGAGAGCTGTCTGCCTGTCTCCTGGGATTGTAGTGCTGGAGTTACATGTGTGTCACCAAGCAAGCCCAGTTTCTTTTCAAGAGACAGTGGGATATAGCTTAGTTGACTATATGATTATCTAAATTATTCTATTTTTAGTAAAAACACAGGAGTCACATATGGGGTAAAAACCTGAGTGATCAGAGAAGTAACCAGTGACCTCCTCTTTCTCCTTCCTCCATCCAAAAGGCCTGAGAAGCTCTCTAACCACTCCCTACTACTTCCTGTGTCTCTGTATGTCCTGGGTCCTCTAAAATGGATTGTGACACTATCAATCCTAGCACTCAGCAGAGGCTGTAGGAACTCTGTGAGTTCAGGGTCAGTCTGGCCCACGTAGAACCTGTCTCAACACAAAACTGTGGAGATCTCCCTGTTTGCCTAGGCTTCTGAATTTCTGGGCTAAAGCAACTCTTCCACTACATCCTCCTGAGTAACTAACTGGTATTCTATCTTGACTAGGTTCTGTGGCCTATTGCCCACTGTGTAGAACATGGATCTGCTTCTGCTCATGTCTTCTATAACCACAATGGTGATCACGGGTGCTCTCAAACTGAAATACTGGTCCATATGAGTCCTCTACTTTTTTTTTTTTTTTTTTTTTTTGGTTTTTCGAGACAGGGTTTCTCTGTGGCTTTGGAGCCTGTCCTGGAACTAGTTCTTATAGACCAGGCTGGTCTTGAACTCACAGAGATCTGCCTGCCTCTGCATCCCAAGTGCTGGGATTAAAGGCGTGCGCCACCACCGCCCGGCGAGTCCTCTACTTTTATAGGAAGCTAATTCTGTTCAGCTATAGTACTCTTCGAAAGGCAAAAAATATTCAAGGTTATTTTATGTCTATGACTGTTTGCCTTTATGTACATATGTATGTGAGTGACATAAGGAAGTGCCTTGCGACCAGTTCAAAATAGGACATCCAAATCACCAGAAATGGAGTTACAAACTGCTATGATCCACCACGTGGGTGCCGGGGACAGAACCCAAATCCTTCGCAGAGCCACCAGAGTTCTTAACCATTGAGCCAGCTCTTCAGTACCCACTCTCCACTTTCTTTATTCGACAGGGCTTCTGTGTAGCTCTGGCTGTCCTGGAACTCACTCTATAGTCCAGGCTGGCCTCAAACTTAGAGGTCCGCCTGCCTCTGCCTTCTGAGTGTTGGAATTAAAGGCAAGGTATGCACCACAGTCCAGCCCCACTTTCTTTTTAAGATAGGGGCTCACTATATAGTCCTGGCTGGCCAGGGACTTGCTATGTAGATCAGTCTGCCTCTGCCTCCAAAATGCCATCACTTTTACTGGCCCCACTTTTTGGAGGATAAAGTTTCACTATGTAGCCTTGTGTGCTGGGAACTTGATGAGACTAAGTACCTGCTTCATCCTCCTGAGTGTTGGGATTAAGGTCCAGTGCCACCGTCACCTGGCTGAAGATTTTTTTATTATGTTCATATATTATGTATGTCAGGGGTGCATATATGGAGGTCAGAGGACAACTTGTGGGAGTAGATCCTCTCCTTCCACAATGGGGGTCCCAGAAATGAAACCAAAGTCATCAGGTTTGGGGCAGGCACCCTTACCAGCTTCTTTAACTTGTTCCCAACTAGTGGTGTCTTGAAGTTTCTCTACCAGCTTCCCCTAAGCCTCCATTTTCCTACACTGAGCTTATTTTGTCCCACATCCTCTAAGCCCCCATGTGACTCTCGCTTTACCTCCAGCTGAAATAACCTTGGAATTTTGCTGTGGATTTGCCTTGAAGCCCCTGGCAGCCTGTCGTCTTGGGGTTCCAGTTTACCCTCAATCACTTCAGCAGGCAGCACTGGTGGGCCTGGTCTTGCTTGCTAGCCAATTCTCCCCCTCCCCTGCTTTGGCCCTATTATCTACAGTTTAAGGAGACTCTGTACGTAATCAAATCTCATCAAAATCTTAACAGTAGTTCAGTCTGCAGTGGGGTGAGTACTCTGTCGAAAAATGTTTTTGTGACAATTTGCTTTCATGATCAGAAAAGTTCACCAAAATACAACGAACAGAAACCTTGCTTGCTGCCTTGTTTTCAATACACATTTTTTTTTGGTTTTTCGAGACAGAGTTTCTCTGTGGCTTTGGAGCCTGTCCTCGAACTCACAGAGATCTGCCTGCCTCTGCCTCCCAAGTGCCTGGCCTCAATACACATTCTAAATTTCACTTGGCAATCCATCTTCCTAACAAAAATTTCTCCGACATAGAACAAAAGGAGGCCTAGGGGGACAGACTTGACAATAAAAATATAGCATTTCAGGGAAAAGCACTCCAAAAAGACCAAGGGCTGGCAATGGTGTGGGACTGCAACTGATTAAGGCCAACAGCAATGCAAGTCAGCTTGGCAATCAAAGGAGCAAGGGAACAGAAGACTAGAGAGCCGGATGTGCCAGTACACATCTATAACCCCAGGATCTCAGGAGGGTTGAGGCAGGAGGACTGAATTTGAGATCGGGACAAAAGTGAGCACTGTCTCAAAAAGAGGCAGGGGTGTGGCTCAATAGTAGTATTGTTGCTTAGCATGTGTGAGGCCTTGGGTTTGATCCTCAGTACCTCAAAAAAGGATCAGAGATAGATCTAAAAATCAGCGCTCAGAAGGGAATGATAGATCAGATTCTCAACACAGTTCCCCTGAACTCTATATTCTACCTTGGTTTACAGAAACAAAATCAGCTGCAAGTTGTCCATAGGGAATCCATCACCAACAGTTAAAGGCAACCAGTAACACTCTAGGAATGCAAAGGATGTACTGCAATTTGCTCCTTTCCTCAACAGGTTTATTGCCTTTTAAGAAAATTTTTGTAAAATATAAATACAAAGGCAGAGAATTTACTTACAAAGTTAAAACACAGATCTCAAACATAAACACACAATTCAGAAAATTTTAGTTTTATGTACATTTTCAAGCAACCTCAACATATTATGTTAGTTCTCAATATTTTACAGGGTACAGAAAAAAATAGCTCAAAGTCTTCTTTAAATAAGAGCATAAAATGTTTAAACATATAAACAATCCGGTTTGATGTGTGAAAAGTAATTTCACAGCTTTTAAATTAGGATACAAAAGTTTCATACAATTAGTTGTTGTGTGTGGATATCGTTTGAATTTATATTACATACTACTGGATTGCATCCAATAGCATTTACCTGGCATGAGCAGGTAGTCTGTAAACAAAACATGAAAGTACATTGCCACCAAGTGCCTTTGCCCAATCCACTCCCCCAAACCAACCACACAGTTCTGACCACATGCTGCAGTCATGGCCTGCCACCAAAGCTTTGCATGAAATTACATTAAAGTATGGGGCTCCTTTTTCTTTTTTTGTTTTATTTTCTCCTTAGAAAAGAAAAATGTTCCAAGTAAAAACAACATACATATCTGAAAGCATGTGTGCACTGAAAAATAAAGACATTTGAACAGGTTCATAAAAACTGACTTAAAAGTTTAGAAAGAAAACACAGACTTCTAGGTTCTTCTGACTGGAGTAACTTCTCTTATATAAAGAAGAGATATTTTAATATGTAATAGTGTCCTTTCTTTACAGAAATCGTCGTATTATGACACATATGCACAAGGATTAACACTATAACACACTGTACACAGTGGGTGGGCAGGGCGGGCGGCTCACCAGTAGTCCTCAGAGACCGTGTCACTGGGGTGGAGCCACTCCACAGTGGAGCCCAGCAGAGTCTGGAGCTCATTGGTGAATTCTACCAGATCCAACAGCTCCTTGCTTTCAGAGTTGAAGGCTTCCAGGTCCTTGGGGCAGGAAAACAAAAGACTTGCAGAGACCTGTCGGTAAAACTCAGCTTCTGCGATGGTGACAATTTCCATATTGGGAAAATTGCAGCGGAAAATCCGGGAGGACATTTTCAACCTCTTGAGCACATCTGAGAGCAGTAGCCAGTTTCGTGGCCTATAAAATAGAAAGGGATGGGAGTTAGATTTCTGGTCAAATGGAAAGGTACCTCTGCACCCTGACTGGCTAGGTACTAACCAGGGACAGGGATCTTCCAGCCAACTCTTCTGCCCTGTTGCACCACACCCCATCGCTGCTCTTTAAGGTAAGGAGAAGAAGCACAGCCTAAGAACTTGGGACAGACCTGGTTTTATAAAGGGAGCATCTACTAGAATTTGTACAAGCTTCACTGTGCCCGCTGCCATGGATGGAAACAAATGGAGAAAGTCTTGCACACCTAAAACTGGCATCATGCTTCTCCAGTGGACCCTGTACTCACTGAGGAAAACCGGGCCTATATCCCAACCTCTTTGACCTCTCTGAGGACCCTCACCAACAGATTACTAGACATAGAAGGGTGACCACTCCTCCCCTTTCCCAATTCTATCCCCATCCTTCAGTTATCTGGGTAGGGACACCTTTGAGAAGGGATGCTTAGGAAGTCTTTGAACCTGACACAATTTAGAATTTCTGTCACTGTTTGTAATGGCATACGTGTTTATACCTTCAGAGCAGAGGAGGACATTACTCATTAAACACCTTTGTTAACACAAAGCACAGCAATTTCTTGTCATGTACACCCCAAAGGACTGATTATTAAGGTGCAGTGGCACACCCATAGGGAAAACATGGGATCTAACCAAATCTGATGACACATTAAGGACTCCAAGTGTCTTAGATAATTGTCCTATTCTTAGGTGAGGAGGTAGTTTATCACTATAGTCCAATTATATCTCAAGGGCCTGGGGGAGCCTGTAGGCTGACTCGGTGGGGGATGGGGTGACAGCTGCTAGGGGAAGACTCCCTTCTTCACTGTTGGCTGCTCTAGTATCCAAGATGGCGGCTTTTCCGTGGCATTTCAGTTCCTGGCTTCAATGCCCACTGGCCCCAAGAATGACTTGAAAACATGCACTTGCTCGTGATGGCAGTTTGAACCATGTTCTAGTTAAGCTCTACCTCCGCTGGGCAGAAATAACTGATCTGGACCCTTATCCCAGGTCTGAGGACAGCTAAGAAGCCACCCACCATACATCTACCTAAAGGGACAAACTGCTTTTCAAGCAGCTTGGCTAGTTTGTTCCACAGATAGCCATGCTCACCCCTGAGCGACGGACACTTGGACGTTATAACACGGCAAGAGAGAGTTTTCCGAAAACTCAAACTCAAACATATCACTATAGGAATCCTCTTCCTCATCTTGGTCTTCCGGCCCTGGGGGGTTAGCCAACACGTCATACCCACTTTCATCGTCTGGTTCTAGTGGAAGGCAAAAGAGAGAGAGGCATCAGTTAGCTGAAGAGTAATAGCTGGGCACCACAGCCAGAGCAACCAAATCATTCTGCCAGGGCCCATCCCCTGCCTCCCTCACCCAGAGCAAGCAAAAACATTCGAAGTCAGTCACTCACTCTCCACTGGACCATGAACAGCGATGCTTACCACACACACAGCTGCCATAGAATTCCCAAGCGCCACTGGAGTCATCATCACTGCGACCCTGTAGGTCATTTAAGTAATCTGCAGAGAGAGGGGGCGACAGAAGATAAAATATACTGGCAAGTTCTGTGGGGTACCACACAACTATAATCTCAGAACTAATGAGGATTCTACCTTTGAGGCCAGCTTGAGCCACACAATCCAGTTAGGATGCCTTTTCCTAGAAACTCAATAGGCTAGTTTGTGACTGTGCCTGCAAGTCACCTCTCAGTTTTTAGAAGCCCTCTGTGGTTCCTGACTTGCTGAGGGACAGGCCACCCTGGCTTACCAAAATAAGAGCAAGGAAGCTTTGGAGACTTATAAAACCAAGGAAGAATTGTATTTTTCCATCTTGTCTCCAACCCACCAGGCAACTTCTTTCAGTAAGTATAACTCAAGGTGGGCATGGGTGGATCGTGACCCAGCTGGAGGAATTCTTCAGCAGGGTCTGATAAGGAACTTAACCCACAAGGGTCTGACAGTCACGAAACTGAGCTAGTTTTCAGTATCTTATAACATCGGGGCTTAAAAGATGGGTTTATCCTAAGACCAAACACCACAGTACAAAACTACATGCCTGTAATTTCACAAGAGACTTGCTATGTAAACCCATGGGTCATACTTAGGTGAAAAATGGATTTCTAGAAAATGAAACTACGTAAAAAACAAAAACAAAAAGAGAGAGAGAGAGAGAGAGAAAACAACCAAACAAACAAAAAAATAAAGCCAGGCATGGTGGAGCACACCTGTAATCCCAGCATTCAGGAGGCAGAGGCAAGCAGATCTCCTCTGATGTCAAGGCCAGCCTGGTCTACAGAGCAACTTCCAGGACAGCCAGGGCTCTGTTACAGAGACAAACTCTGTCTCAAAAAAAAAAAACAAAAAAAAAACAAAAAACAAAACAAAAAACAAAAAGAAACAACCACAAGAATAAACACAAAACTTTAAAAATATTACAGTGAAGAAGCCAAGTGGTTTCACTACAATAGGATTTCACCACAGAAAAACCTTTGCTTTATGCCTAGTCATGACCAAATCTAAAATAGACAGCTTCTATCTCTGCTCTTCCTACCCAGCCCTTTGGTGAAGCCCAGGGTTTCATACATGCCAAGTGTTTAACTACGAAAGGCACGCACACACGCACCAGGCCCAACCTAACTTTTTTTTCCTCCCCCAGAACAGCCCTTGATAAGTCAGACTGGCCTTACACATCCTCATTTTCTCAGAGTACCTAGGACTAGAGCTGAGCACCATATGCACAGGTGAATTGAACTTCTGACTAAGATCATCCATTGAACTCCATCATACCTGTTAAAAACTTCTCCATAAGTTCACTGTGGGTCATCTTCATGATGGTTCTACCTGAGTACGTGGCCAAGGTGGGGTCAGCACCATAGGAAAGAAGCAATCGAACAATTTCTAAGTGGTCATTCTCCACAGCATCATGCAGAGGCCTGGGAAGAGACACACGGTGGCATTAAACTTGTGCACAGCATACTTATCTGATCTAGAAGCTGGGAAGATGGAATACATGCATGCCTCCTACAGTGAGCATCCTGGGTATCATTATATACAGAAGAAAACCAAGGCACAGTGATGGGAGCAAAGTCTAAACCACCAAGTGTTATGGATACCTAACCCTCAAAAGGGTCAGTGAAGGGACTATTTCAGGGTCACTTCTCAAGTATACACCTATTTTATCCTTAGGCCTAAGGAAGAGCTTAAATCTAAGATGAAAATATCTTCAGTGAGTGAAATGAGGTACAGAGAGCAAAATTCCCACCATTGCAGAAGCCAGTGCAACAAGCAATCACTATACAGAAACAAAACAAAAAACCCCACACCAACAAAACCCTTTGCTATTAGCAGAAATTGCTAAGAGAAGCAGTCTCTAAGTCCTGCTCCAGCACCATATGTCCAGAAGCCAAGTGACTGGCAGTGGCATATTCTTAGGAGGGCACATACCATCCCCAGGCCCCTGAGCTAATGCTATTATCAAAGTATGACACTCAGGAGACAAAGGCAGGTAGATCTCTGAGATTTTTAAGGCCAGCCTGGTCTACATGTCAAGTTCCAGAACAGCCAGGACTATATAAGAGTGACCTGGTCTCAAAAAAGAAAGCGTGAAAGATCCACAGGTTACCCTTTAGGTATTTATGACCGTCAGGGGAACCAATGTCCTGAATCCCAGCAGTGCCCCATCAAAATGTCAGCAAGATGCTTGTGCTGACTCAGATGTGGATCTTATTGATCAAACTGAGGTCAAGGACAAGGTGAATATTAGGGCCTGGATGGATGTGGGTGATGACTGAAGAACCAGTGGAAGGAGGGATAGATGGCCTTCAGTCTGTCCCTAGGGGTGTTTCAGCTCACAAATACTTTGAATGGTGATTTCACAGATGTCAGTGAACAGCTCAGGCATCTATAAGGCAGCATCTGCCTCCCTGACTCATTGAGGACCATGGCCTTCAGAGAGGCTTTGGTCTGTGGGAGAACTACAGAACTTGTCAAGACTGGGAGGTTTCGTCACCTACCAGAAAAATCTGTTAAATTCAGTTCTAGGCTGGAATCAATGCAGGAGCAATTTGCTCTCCCCCTTTCCCCCCTAGGGTTTCTGCATTCCCTGAGAGCTACTGTCTGCTTGACAGCAAGGCCAGGACGCAGGAAGAACAAGACACACCACTGACCTGGTTCCATCCTGGGCACTGCAGTTGACATCAGCCCCATATTCAAGGAGGTGGCGAACGATGTTGAGCCACCCCCTGGCACAAGCTTCATGCAGTGCACAGTAGCCAGCATTATCACGATGATTCACATCACAGATCTTGTTCTCCAGGCAGTATAAGACCACTTCCTGTGGAGAGGGAATGAGAAATACCATCAGATCACCAAACAGTCACCTCATAAGGAAGACTTCTTCGTAGTTCTAAGACTATAAACTGAGGCCTGAGAACCCACTGTGGTTTGGGTGGTGCCTGAATGTTTATTGAGGGGCCTACAGCTGGGCAGCCCCAATCAAATGTGTTTTACCTTCTCCCAAGTCTCCATAGGCTGTTTATGAACCACAACACTTGTCTCATTACTGAGGGAGTATGCGGAGACTCAGCTGCAGAGACTTCGAAAGGGCTCATTGGAAGCCACCGATAATTCCCAACACTCAGAAGCTTGAGGCCAGAGAACTGACATGAGGCTGAGGTCAGACTCGGATACAGAGTGAGATCTTGTCTCACCAAAGCCAGTCCGAGGGCACATTCATCTGTACTATGGCGTTTATGTTCCACCAGGGTCACTATAGACAGTAAACAGCCAAGTTTAGATAAAAGCAAGGATGATCAAAGTGAGGCAAAATGGAAGAGCTCTGTAACAGCCTGCACCCCAGAGCAGGCAGGGCAGATGGCGTCTCTGTGTGCAGACAGAAGGCGGAGCCCTAAGGGGGCTCTTGCCAGATATCTTAGCCCCCACCAAGAAATGAAGCCAAGGGAGGTGGCATACACCTGTAATTCCAGCATTCAAGGGACTGAGGCAGGAGGATGACTTAAGTTTGAGACCAGCCTTGATGGTAAGCCTGCGATACAAAGCAAAATGCCCTCTTAAAAACAAAAAAGCTGGGTGGTGGTGGCGGCAAACACCTTTAGTCCCAGCACACAGGAGAGGCAGAGGCAGGGGCAGGTGAATCTCTGTTGAATTCCAGGCTAGCCTGGACTACAAAGTGAGTTCCAAGACAGCCAGTACTGTTGTACAAAGAGAAACCCTGCCTCAAAATACCACCAACCAACCAACCAACCAACCAACCAGCCAACCAGCCCAAACAGACAGGTGGAAAAAAAGAGACATAAAAAGGACCGGCCGAACAATAAGTAGCTCAGCAGTAGAGCCTTTACCTGGCATGGGTTTCATTCACACCACTCACACACGCGCGCGCGCGCACACACACACACACACACACATATACACCAGGGCCTCAAATAACCCTACCTTTCCTCACTTTTCACTCTACTAAAGACTGAATCAATGCAATACACACTTATTTACTTTAAGTCAATGACAAGAATCAGATCACATACTAGAACAAAACAGAACAAGTGTGCCCCTCCCCCACAGCAGAAGGCATTCAGTGTCAACAGTCTGCATCAGAATCACTATTATTAATTAATCTCACTTCTTTAGCATGTTAAAATATTACTATGAACCATTCCTAGTAAGCACAGCAGTAATTTACTCAATGTCTTATTACCATGATTAAGCAAGTTTTCAAACACATTGAACAGTATCTGTCACCAGGAAACAGGTAACACTATCTCCTCCTAAGACATGCCTAGCAAATTGTCACTAACTTCTAAGAATGGGGTTAGACAATGCAGGTGGCCTACCATTTGTGACACTGGGAGAACTCGTCTGCTAGACATAAAATATGGCTCCTTCTGGCCACTCATAGACGTGAAGTGGGTTGTGAAAAATCTCTTCCGCCCTTTCTAGGACAGTTCAAAGGTAAAGGCTCACTTGGGTGCTAACTAGGATGTTTGCGATGCCTCCCTGTGAGCCTAAGGCTGCATACTGGTAAATCTGACCATCCGTGCCCTGTTGCTTCATTCAGGTCGCCACAGCAGCTCCCTTCTAAAGCAAGGGGAGGAAAAGAGAAGGCATGCTTGGCAAGGCATTTCTTCCGTCAGGTCCTAACCTGCCAGAATGCCCACAATCCTCTGAGCTCCCAGGCCCCCTGCACTGAGCACCAGTATCCAGGATACCGCATGTAGCTGCTGCTCTTTTAGCAGGTCCTCACTAGCCAGACTCGAGTGGACGGCTGCAATCTAATAAGTTGTGTGCCCCAGCCAGGAAGAGACCTTGTCACGTGATTCTGGGACTGGCCCCAAGCACCACCGACTGCTGTGCAAAGATCAATTTATGTGGATCCCGGCAGTCTGCCTGGTGTCCTCTCAACCCAGGGTTTATTTGTTCTGACAATTATGGCCCTCACCTGGAAACCTTCATCACTACAGGGCTGATCTGAGGGAACCTAGAAATGAAAGAAGTCAGAGCACAAGACTAAGTTGATTCTCTCTTGTCCTGGAGGATGGCAGGAAAGGCAACAGTGACCACACACAAGGTGAGGCATTTGCCACAGTCTATCCTCATTCAGCTGCACTGGTGTCACCTGGCCTGAGATCTGCTTGTCTGGTGTATGTCCTACACTACCCTCCACCGTCGAGGAAACAGCAGAAGAAAAGTGGGAGTGTTTTCATCCAACACTTGGGGTGACTGCGGAACAGAGGGGCAAGACTCCCATGTCTGCAGGGAAGAGTCAAAAAGCCCAGTAAAAGGTTCTGGCTGGAAGGCTTTGATCCAGCTGTCAAAAGCATCCTTCTGCCCCTCTGCTGGGCTCAAGCAAGCTAATATCACTCTCCTAGCTGGGAGAGTGAAAGCCTCTTTACAGATGCCAACTGCAGTCCCCAACAGAGAAGGGTGAAGATGTGTGCCTGCCCAACACATTTCTCAGTTATTTTTTGCATCAGAAATGGGTGTTTGAAGGACAGCCCACCCATTCCCAAACAAAATCAAACTGTTTTTGTTGGACAATTCTGTTAAGAGGCCATAAGCCGAATGCCATTAACCGCAAAATATAACCATAAAGGCCATAAACCCGACATTGTTAATTAATTAAATGCCTCATTAACTTTTTTAAAAACATGATTTATTTAATTCATAGAAAATGTAACCATCACCACTAAATGCACAAGCATGTGGTTGCATACTGACATTTTAGCTGGAGCAATGGAAGCCTTCTTAGCAGGAGCCAAGCAGCGTGAGTGTGCCTGGCCTGATCAGCGGTCAAGTTAAGACAAAGCTGGAGAGAGGGGGCTGCTGTGAACCCCTAGACCCACATTAGCTGGAATAGAATGAGGCGCGGGTGACAGGGAGAGCCTTTATATTGCACACAAGGCATCTTTAACCAAACAGGAAGCAACAGTGTCAAAGTTCACTCCTGGGGAACTCTCCCATAGCTGTCTGTTCAAGCAGTCCCTTACAAAACTATGGAAACTGTCCTTCATTTAGAAAGGCACATCTGAATGACCTATCATCCAACATCTTAAATTCTACTAAAAGAAATCCAGGAAAGTCAGCCTCTGAGCGAGAAGAATGCTTTAATATTAACAATTAAAACACTGGGCATTGAAATTTACATATTGAAAATTACATGTGCCTGTATGTTGGAAGACAAATTAAATAAATATTCCCTGGGACAAAGGAACAGAGCCTACAAAGTGCTTCTTAGTCCAGGCCTCAGACCTACTGGCTGTATAAAAACTGCTCCTTTAGAGAAGCCACAAGGGTCTCTTGAGCCTTGCCAACTCTCTTTGCAAAGGAGTAAAACCTTTGGAAATGATGAGAGATCAAAGGCTAGGATATAAGCCTTGTTTCTTTATGAGCAAAGCAGCCTTCTGCCCTTGAGGGAAGCCTCATCCCTTCACTCTCCCCTGGTGAGCGTGCGGAAGCTGCGGTACAGCTGGAGTGAAGCCCCCGGAAGGAAACTGATGCAGAGCACACAGCCTCACCCTTCTAGGTGTTGATGCTCAGCTTGTGGGAAAACAACAGTGGTCACTTGTACTTAATCCACATTAACTGAGCTAATTACCAATCGTTCATCTAGTTATTTCTGAGATAATCCAGAGATCTAAAAAAAGATGTGTTGGTGCAAACAATGGCACACGCACACGAGAAACACCAGTGCACCCAAGAACCATCCTTGCCTCAAGTTTTCACCCACAAAGCCACAATTCCCAGGGTGGGCTCTGGGTCACAGGGCTGGGTGATCCCACCAGGAACTACAATGACATCACAATGAAGTTGAGGCCACAGGGGTTCTGGCTAAATCCTGCTGGCCCTACCCTGCTGTGGGCCAGTATGGATGGTGCAATGTCTTTCCTTCACACCTCCACACGTGCTGAGCTGCTTTTTATTTTCACCATCCAACTCCCAAGAGGGCTGATGTCAGCATTAAAAAAAAAAAAAAAAAAAGCCTTTGCCCTGTGGGCTATTGCATCACAATTCCAACTGGCAAGTAAGTGTGTGTGAGGTGCACATGGGGGCAGAAGGAGCCAGTTAGCTCCAGGAGGTTCTGAACTGCAGGAAGGTCCCAGTATGAGAAGAGGGTGAGGAGCGCCAGGACTGAGCTGAGTTGTAGGAGGGCACTATCTTTCAGCTCTTCAGTCTCTCTGCAACTTTCTTCAACAGAAAGTGCAGGTAAGAGCAGGGACCAGGCCAAAGCCGGTGAAAGGGCAAAATGAGTTGCTGTGGATCACACAGGCTTAAGAGCACAGGTACACTGGTGGCAGTGAGTTTGGGGCAGAGCCCTCGGGCCACCACTGCCCCAGTCAGTGCTGCCTTCCCCACCTCAGTGGGTCCATGTCAAGCCTCCCCATAGTCACTTCTTACCCCCAAAGACCACCTTTCTACAAGCAATAGCATAAGCCACCCTAAATAGAGCTGATCACTTCTCTACACCCTTGGTAATCAAAAGCCAAATGAATTCATTAAAATTTGCCCCAGTCGCCAAGTCCTAGGTTATGTCGCACTTTGTATGGGACATAAGTGAGCAAAAGCCTGGTCAGCATGGCCTACCTGCCTGAATGGAAACTGAACATCTGAGGCCTCTACCAGGCGGACCTAGCCAGAGATAGCAGCCAGAGTGGGGCTAATATAAACATCCTGCTGGGTCTTGGAACACCTCCTGATGTGGAGGGGGCTGGGCTCTGCTCAACAAGTCCCTCCCTGAAGCTGCTGCCCCAAGCCTGGAGCAGAGGTTACTGAATGCTCCCGTTGCACAGTGCCCCCAAGTTCGCTCACCTCATAGCCTAGCCGGGCAGCCCGCTGGAGGAGGGTCTCGCCAGCATTCTTGTTGACAATAAGTCTACGAGCCTCTGGTGGCATGGGGCGAGACTGGGTGGTCTCTTGAGGAGAACTTGATCGGGGCAGCTGTGTGGCCTGGGAGGCCGGTAGCAATTGTTGTAAACGGTCAAAGGGCTTTGGCTCCTGCTTGGCTGGCGACAAATCATAGTCTGTACTGGGCTCAGGTCGTTTTCTGAATCTCCGCACAGTCATCTGTCACAAGAGAAAGAGGTATGCACAGGTAAGGCTGTGAACCTTCAAACACATCCACTGCTTCCCTCTAGCCTCTTCCCAGAGTGGCAAACCCATAGAGAAAGACACTTTCTTTTCTTTCTTAGGAAGGGGAGGGGCTGTCAAAGGAGGGCTGGGGGTGGGGTTTCACTCTTTCTAGGTTTGAGACTTCATGGCCATCCAGAACACATTCCCCTCTAGGACAGAAGTGATGTGAAGGGGAGAGGGGGCTCAGTCCCGGAAAATGGGCGTTTAGTCCATGAGAAGCAGGCCCAAGGCGGGAGTGGGCAGAAGGTACCTTGCTGTCAGTGCTCTCCACATAGTAGTCTCCTGTGATGGGCAGGCTCCTCCTGGGCTCCTGAGGTATCAAGTGCTTGGTTTTGCACAGTCTCTTCCCGGATGGCTTCTCACTGTTGTCAGTGTATTTCTGCAGCGGGGAGGCAGCCTGGCAATCCTCTTCTTCGTCTGTGCACAGCACATCTGTCTTCTGGCTTTCTTTAATTTTCTGCTGTTTGGCAGGCAGCCTTGAGGCTGGCGTGCAGCTTGGCTGAGTCTGCTTTTTGCCACTTGCATTGGTGGATGAAAGGCTCTTCATGGGCGGAGAGCCGGAGGACACAGGCAAGCCTAAATACGGAGGGGGCGGTGACGGGCGGGGGAGGGGGAGAAGAAGCAGGCGTTACACAGTTGTAGCCGATGCAGAAAGAAAAGCCCATTGTTTGCACTGATCACTGAAGTGGCTTCAGTTTTTAAAGATATACCAATTATGTTTTCAAAGCATTAATATTTTAATTATCCCACATTCAAATGGCAAATAGGTTAACCCTCAAAATGCCAAGTGGTAAGTTTCTATAAAGGGCCAGGACAAGAGGACAGAAACTGGCTCTTTCTCCTCCCCCCTCCCCCCCACTGGACTAGGGTGCCCAGAATCCAGATGACTGAGGCAGCTTGAGCCTGGAGGGACGGTGTTGGCGAGGGTGTGGGGCCACCCAGTCTTCTCTTCCTGACCAGTCATTGACTGGGAAATAAGCAAGGAAGTGGAGAGAATCCAGAAATTGGGTGTGCAAAGACATGTACCACCTACCACAAAACCTAGTCAGAGTCAACTCGGATGCCTCAAGTCCCCCAGGCTCTACAAAGGCCCTTTCCCATGGGATGCATGGCCCAACCTCTAGGAGCAGAGTGGACAATCAAGAGGCCACCTCTGCATACCTTGTTCATTGTCAGTGGGTTTGAGGGACTCTTCAGACCAGCTTCTGTTGCCTTTGGCCTCTGCCTTTTTCCTGCCAGCCTTCTCTTCAGTGATGTTAGTCCCCTGGGAGGTGACCTCAGGCTGAACAGCCTGGGTCACTTCCTTCCTGCTTTGGCGGCCAGGTTTGCTCTCTGCTGCCGACACCTGCTGCTCCCACCGTTCTCTAAGGTGCAGCAAGTGGCGTTGCTTTTTAGGATGGAGCCCTGTTAATTCAATGCACACCTTCAGGTTGGTCAGCTCACTATAATGTGGGTCTTCTAAGTGGTTAGAGGAACTGTTTGTCATTTCCCTCTCAGGCCAGTCATCTAATGGAGAAATAACTACAAATTAATCAAAAAGCCCCCTGGGGAGGGAACAAACTGTCTTACAAAGCACCAATGGGGTGGGGGAGGGGAAGGGTGTGGCCACTGTCTCTGCTTCCACAGGTCACTTATTTTCCTTTGGCCGCCTCTGGGTTTGGAGGAAGGGAAAGTGGGTGCCACCTCCCCAGGGCTTCATGATGTGTCATGGGAATGTCAAGGCTGCACCAGATATACCCATCTGCTGTCTATGGGGGGAGGAGAGGGAACAGGTGCTGCAATAACCCCACTGTGCCCCACACCTCAGGGGTGCCCTCTGCGGTTGCATGCACAGGCCTCCCAAGCAGGCAGTGGAAGCTAGCCAAGCTCACCTTTGGAGATCCGTCTCCGCTTGGCTTTCAGAGGGTCCTCTGGCAGCTCTTCCACAGTGGTCTCAGTGTGGATGCTGTCACCTGATGCTTTACGTTTCTTATCTAGCCGGAGGGTGGGGCTGTGCGGCATGTCCACCACCCCCTGGTCAGTGGGTGGCTCACTCACAGGTGGCCTCTCCAAGAAATACTTTTCCGCAGGAAGATCTTTGTCCTCTGGGGCTTCAAAGGGATCATGTTTGTTTCCAGTACTATACTCGCCTGTGGGAGGAGAGAAAAGAATGCAGAAATGAGGTCCAGGTTCTCCAAAGGAGGCGGGATAAGGGGAATAAGCAGGACTGCCATGGCCAAGGTCATCAACACCTGAAGGTCTTGGTAGACAGGCTCCTCACCCATCAGAAACATTGAACCAACATAAACAGAACTTCCAGAGGAAGGGCATGCCAGAACGAGTCAGTAAGCGTAGCAGAAGGCAAGGCAGGAGGTACCTTGTCTTCCTAACTTTTCTGTAATTGGGGCCTAAGGTACCTACACTCTCTCAACCCAGTCTGGTTAAGCTTTAAAAAAAAATCTCCAGGAAAACATTTGTTCAAGTCATTATTATGAAATACAGAGGGGCAGAGGGTTGCAGTAAAGGACTGAACATCCCTAAAATGTCATGTACCCAGGCGGCAACATCTATGTTTACTTAAATGGACAGACAGAAGATGGTGAAAAATGAGGAGCGCAGATGGGAGTGTTGAAAGAAACCAAGACCTTGATGGGCAAGAGGGGGCAGAGAACCCTGCAGACCCAGGGCTGCTGGGAGGAGGGGCCCGGCCTAGCCAAAGGCAAGGATCTCTTAGCACGTCACAACTTCAGAGACAACTTCAAAGGGCTCAATGGGATTGACTGCCCACAGAAATCCCCATCACTCAATGAAGGAGCTGCTCTCATTTAATGTCCAAAATAGGGGATCCCCACGGGGACTCAGGTCACCTAACCTGCACTTTCTCTCATGACAAGACCTCACCCCTTTCACAGTTGGGTCTTTTGTAGCCAGGCAAGCATTAGCAAAACTGCTGGCTCCAGCCCCTCCCCCCACACTCAGGGCTGCTCCTGTTCTCCAGGAAGAGCAGTTAGGCACCCCCCCCCCTTTTTCCTGAATCACCAAAGCCCAGCACCAGTACCTAGTGTTCTAGCTAAGAGCTGACCCACAAGTTGCTCTGGTGTGGCAGTTTTTCTAATACACAACAAAATATAAACACTATGGGAACAAGTGAGATGGTTCAGCAGATAAAGGTGCCTATTGCAAAGCTGAGGAACTGAGTTCCATCTCTGGAACCTACCTGGCAGAAGGAGGACTATCCTCTGACCTCCATATATGCATTAATTGTGACATGTGTGTGCACGCACACAAAATAAATCCTCTAAGCAAAAAAGGAAAAAAAAATCCCACTATGTAACGATCACCATAAGGTTCGGTGCTCACCAATGGACCACTAAAATGATCCCACATGTTACTGGGGATGTGGGCCTGGTCTTTGGGTAGCGATGCAGAAGTCATTTTGTAGATAAAATAAGCATGCACCTCATAGGCTGAGCTCAATCCATTTCAAATTCCACCCTTACTTCTGAGCAGCTCGTGCCTCATCAGCTTCTCTTGAGGGCAATCCAGTATTGAGTGGCTGTCAGCTGCGAGGTGAGCAGTACCTTGGGCATGGAAAGCTGGATCCAATCTGAGCTAAGGAATGGCCACATGTCCCCAGCTGTTCCTCCTCTTCATGGTGGTACACCTTATAGACAACAGCTAGCAGCCAGGCCCCTTGCAAGTCTGAGTACACTTAACTCAAGGACACGGTCAAAGCAGGCCTCTGGTAATAATGGCATGGTCTGCCGTAAGGATTGGCAGCAGCCAGAAGACAAGCAGGCTGCCATAGACCACTGCACTCAGCTTGGCAGAGTCTCACTTGTGCCCTCTTAACGGCTCTGGCACTAACAGTACCACTTTACAACTTGGCCACGCTGGGCTATAAAGTGGGAACATTATGACCAGCTGCTTCTCATCCAGGGGTAAGCTTCACCAACTCAGGCTGCTCAGGGCAAAGAGAAGGGCCGGAGAAATTACTTATGCAGGATGCTAAGATTGCACCTACCCCAGTATTTTAAAGTATATTTCACGTCACCCTTTGATAACTGGCTATGTAGCCACTCACTATCAGGCAGCATACTCAGTGTGGAGCCTAGCCCAGATTGCACTGCCTCATCTTACCCCTTTCCACCATCATGCCCCCTCGCTCTAGTCAATCTCTAAAACTCTCTCTACACTGAGTGTTTTACATTGACTTCCTACTCTTCCAGTTGAACTTCAGGTCTCATGTAGGCACCTGTACCGCTGTCTAAGCTAACTTTCATGGGGAGGTTTTCCACTGAAGTTTTCATTTTCAGCCTCACTGCCAACTCCTAACAGTGAAATGAGGCTTATCTCAATCATGTGAACCTTTGCCCAAACTGCCCTGGAAAACCACCCACTTTTTGGACTATTTTATGGGCTGGCCTGTCTGTTCCTCACTAAACAGAGGCGTCCCTACAAAACCAGGGGTTTTGCTATCTTTTTCTTCTGGGAGTTTACCATCAGGGCAAACTTGTACACAGTGGGTAGAAAGGTGTCCCCACCACTCCATTACCATCCGCTTCTCATTGACAGGGAAGCTGGCAGGGAAGAATGGAGAAGGCATTTACTCATTAGCTCCTTCAACTCCCCACCATTCCTCATCCATCTGAGCCTTGGGGACTCTATGGCATGCCCCCTTCTGCCTTATCCTGAGAAAACTCCAGAGCAGTTCCCATTGTTATCTCTCCATTCTAAATTATCTTCAAGAACTCTCACTGACCATTAACGTAGCTGTTTTTTCCACAATTCTCCAAATCTTAATAAACTGGGTGGAACCCTCTCCTCCCCCCATTCAAGCATCTTAGGGCAACGATTCCTATTCCCTTCGAGAGACACCCCAAAGATCTGCACCAGGGTGACCTTCCAGGAGCTAAGAACAATTGTGAAGCAAACCTACCCCTACTGCCTGCCATCAGCCATGGCATGCTTCATGTCATTGCCATACACTTTGACTTGGACCTCCTTAAATGGGATCAGTCCAACCATTACCTACAAGATTCCCCTCAAAGCAAATGAGAAACAACAGAAGCCCTAACCACCAGGCTCTACCCACTGCTTGTACTGGCCCCCTGGTCATGCCATGTGGGCAGATGAGGGTGTGGCTGTGTTTGATACTTGCTCCCCTATAGCATGGTCATATGACTTGCAGCACATATATCCCATAATCTATCATGACTGTGCTGCCATACTATACCTCATAGAAGCATCACCATGGCAACATTTACAAATCACCATGGCAACAAAGCAACTTCATCACTGTGGCAGCCATGCCCAGTGAGCCCTAAACAAGATGGGAGAGTTTAAGACTTCTGAGGGTTGTCCTGGATGTCATTTCCCTCTGCAGGTCTGTCACCCACAGCAGAGCAGACCAGGTAACTGACTGATGTCAAGGCTTCTCTCTGCTCCAAACTCAAAGGAGTTCATAAAGCATGCTGCTGCTGTCCTGGGGTAGAAATTCCCCCAAGTGACAAGTTCCCAAATAGCCCCTTGACTCAGGTTTCCTCCAGTTCCTGCTCAGGCTATCACTTAGCAGGTACCAGGTCTGTGTCACCCAAGAGACTAGCAAGGGACACAGTAGTATATGTTCAAAAAAGATCAGGCTAATGCTTCCTCGTCCTTCTCCATCTCCAAAATGTCACTGATAATTCCTACCTACAAATTGTGTAGAGAAGTGATTCATTCATTTAATCAACTTCTACAATACTTAAATTCAGCCACTGTACCAAAGAGGCCAAATAAAATCCTGACCCCCATGCACCCACCATCTCAGAAGGTATGTCTGTTCTGGGAGCAGAGGGGCTGCCTCAGAAGGATAAGGGAGGGGTGACTGGAAGCACACGCCTATAATTGCAGCACCTGAGAGGGTCAGGCAGGAAGACTAATGCCAGCATGGGATAGGTGCTAAGATTCATGTACTGCACGCCTACCAAAAACCCAAAAAGAACCAACCAACCAACCAACCAAAAACTGTGGGAGTAGGTAGAGTTTGGAATCCTGTGCACTGTACTCCAAATCCCCAGCCTTGCTCTCATATGCAAACAGCTTGGCTCTTGCCTCTGTGACATCTATGAGAAGTAAAGGGATCCATGAGGAGCACAGCCTAAGCCCGCCTGAGCTGTGATGGCCGAGAGGGCTCAGTAAGTAACAGCTGAAGAAATCTAGGAGTCCTTGTTCTCTTATATTGAGGAAGTAACGAGAGCAAGTACAACAGCTCTTTTAGGGTGTCCCTGCCAGTGAGCCACAAACACCAAGTCCCCAGAAAAGTATGAGTATAGTAACATACTTCCTTCTTGAAAAACAAGCCCCTCGTACATCACCTGCAGAGCACTTGGTGGCAATTTCTGGCTCTTACGAGTGGCAGGAGCCTTGTCTGAGTCTTGAAGGAGCCTCTCAAGCCACTCCAATTTCTTGTCACTAGGGTCAGCAGGGGAAAAAAAAAACCAACAAACCAAAACAAACTGGGAAGGAGGTAGACCTCCCAGGCAGGTAGGTGGGTGGCCTCTGATTTTTATCTGAGGGCAGTGGCCACTCTGTGCCTGACTATGTTATTTGCAAACTAAAGAAAGGGCCAAAAGGCTGGAAGCTGTCCAAGTTCCTTCCCACCTCTCAACCTCTTCTTCCATTCACTCAGAACAAAGGGGAACTCACTTGTGGACAGCTCCTCCCTTCTAGAAGCACCTTGCCTACTTCTCAGTTCTTACAGGCCTTGCCAAGATCTGTGGGCTCACAAGTTGCTGGTGATGGGATTGCTTTGTGTTCACTCTGAGCACCAGACTGGAGGAAGCCCAGACCCATTACTGCCCTGTATACATCTGTGATGGGGAGTGTAAGGATACTCATACTCATACCCATTGAGAGTCCCTTGGGGAAGAAAGGGCACTGTGCTTGCCATAGAAATTACTTTTCTTTGGGACTAACTCACAGCAAACAGTCTTGGTCTGCCTGTCGCTGCAGCCTAACCAGAGCATTTGCGGGACCTTAAGGATGAACTGGAGGTAGTGGAGGAAAAGACAGTGCTCTAGACAGCCAAAACCACATGTTCCTGGATCAGAACCCCTCAGACTCCATCAGGCACTGAGGAATTATACCGCGTGTGCTACGCCTTCAAGGGCAGCAACCCAGGACTCTCAAACATTCAACGTCACTGACTGGCTTGTCTAGGAGGTTTGTGCAACTGCCATCTTCCATGGTCACCTAGGCATCCTAATTGGGCACAGCAGGCCCCCAACCTTAGGCATGCACATTTGAGGAAACCAAAGACCTTCACCAAGCACTGCACACACCCTCAGAAGTCTCCATGGCTTAGAGCAACAGGGGACCCGCTGTTGAGACTGAAGTATTCTCATATCCTCAGAAAGGCATATTTTTCTTCCCATATTTTACCTCCAGAACGTAAGCCACCATCTGTCTGGTGGACAGAGATCTTTCACGTAAACCACACTCGGGGTCTATTGGTAACTTCCAATGACAGCAAACAAACTCAACCAATGCCTGTTCCCATCTTTCTGCTACCTTGGCCAACCTGTACCCTATCTCAACAAAATCCAGATGGAAGAAACCTGAGTAGTTTCCATTCTACATTAGACTGTCACGTGAGAGAGGAAAAGGGCTAGAGCATCATTTTAGCTGCTACAAAAAAGAACTGACCCTCACCACCCACTTCCCACTGCTACATTGTACTGGGCTGTCATTCACTTTGAGCCTGGTGCTTCTTTGAAAACAGAGATGATGTCCCAGAAAAGAATCCCACAGACACCCAATTCCCTGCTGTTGCAAGCAGACATCACTGCACTAATGGCCAAAGCAACCCCTTTCTCTGAGCAATCTCCTACTGGAGCCAGGGCCATTATCCACAAATCGCTCTTCCTCTCACCGCCCCAGGCTTTGGGAGCAGGGTGGCCCTGTTCTCACAGGGCCATGGGACTACAAGCCGACTGCTCAGGTTACTTACATCTCTCACTGTCGTTCTGATCAGCAATGGCCTCTTCCAGGGCGACTGACTTTGGCTTTTTGTCCTGACTTCCTTTCAACCTTTCCCAGTCAGCTGGGCTGAATTTGCACACCTCGGAGTCTTTGGTTGCTGGGTGGCCACCTTCTCTCTCTTTCATCTCCAACTCTGAGAAGCGCATCATTGCACGCTAGAAAGAGAACGGAGATGGAAAAAAACAACATCTTACCATAAAGGCTATTTCATGTGCCTTATACTATAAAAGAAAGTGTTTTCAAAGAAAAGCTTGCCCAAAGCCAACCACAACTTATGAGATACAACTCAGATATTTTAAAATTTAACAGATAAAATTTAAGAGTGTCTATGTGAATAGTCACAGTCTTTATCCATAAAGTCAGGTGTATATAGATACAGACGCAATGTATATGTATAGCCATACATACACGATTGCATAGAGACAGACATTCTCTTTTGAGGGTTATAAATAAAACAAAACAAAACCACAACGCAAAGAAAACAAAAGAAAAACACAACAGAAAAGAAACAAAATGTACAATGAATAAAGACGACCATGGCCCACAAACTTCCCTTTGTATATTTGGAAATGAAATTTAACTCAAAAGGTTTATGGAAGATTCTAGTAATAAAAATTTGAAGAACTGACCTCACAGTAAGCAGCGGGTAGACATAAAATACTGTCCTCTTGTAATCCTTCCATCTATGTAATTAAAATGGGCACTCAATGGATCATTTAGATAACTTCATCCATTTTTATCAGCATAAACCAATTTTTTTCTTAACATTGCAAAACAATTTGGCTTTATTCATCTTTTAATTAAAATTAAAATATCTTAAGGAAATTCCTATACAACATCTATCATAATTCACTAGCAAATTAAATACATACTCTATCCCTTTAAGCGAATTTTTTTTCTTTTTGGTGAAAAAAATTGCACGATTCCCACAGACATGCGACTGCTACACATCTCCACCACGTATCAAGTAAGGTATTCTAAGCAATGCTTCTAGAGATATTTGTTATCTTACAGGCAGAGACATCCAAGCAATTGCTAGGCAAACGTCATGCAGTCTTTAGACATCCTTCATAATAATTACAACTTGTTATCAGCATTCCAGTAGAGTTCTCATATAATCTACAGACTAGCTTAAAGTATCCAGACACACGAACCTTCTAAAAGCTACTACTGCCATCCCCTTATTGTACACATTTCATACATTCCAATTATCATAAGTGTCATTAACCAAATCTGCCTGGTGCTCTGTCCTACCACGTTCCCCCCAAATCCCCTTTGTACATTGCAAAACTGATAACTGATAAAGTTAGTGAAATTTGGGTGGGGGGGCTCACCTGCAATGCCCGTTGCTCTCGGCTGAGCTGACTGGAATCCGCATACAGTTCGGTAGTGACACACTTGAATCGGTCGCCCACATAACCTGCCGAATTAGCAATTCTTTTTGCCAGCTTGGATGGTTTCGGTTTCAGAACTTTGCCATCGTTGGATTCTGCCTCATCAGTTCCATCTTTGGTATAGGTGGGGGTGACATCCATGCTTGGTGGAGCGCTGCCCACACAAAACGGTTTGGGATCCTCTTGGGTTTTACCAAAAGTCACAGCAGGGCCCTCGCTGCCCAGAGTTGTCTCCAAGAATGGAGTTGCCACCGGCACCCCCAGGTTCTCTTTGTTGGTTCCTGCTGCAACACTGTCCTTGCCTAAGCTGAACACTGGCTGGCCTGGAGCCTGTTTGAAAGCATAAGATTCGTGGAAGTCACTGATGCGGCCCAGCTCCTCTCTGAGGGAGATGAAATCACGGTGTTGCTGGATCACAGGATCAGCAGTGGGCTTGGTGGGCTCTGTATTCTGGCCCACATTCTCGGCCACAAGGCCTGGTTTGGATGCTCCTGCATCAGTTTTAGAATCTGCTTCTTCTCGAAGAAGGTCTACGTAGACTAGCTTGTCGCTTTTGACCCCAGTTTTCCCTTGATTCCAGCTCGGGTTTGGCTTTAGGTTCTTGTCAGTGGGGACTTCTGGGTGTAGTTTGGCGCTGCTAGCTTCCAACATCTCAGAAAACCGACTGCGGAGGGTTGGGTCCTCATAGCGGGCTCTCTCATGGGAGCGGGACCGTCTCTCCGGCTTCTCCTCTTTTGTGATCTCCATGGGTGTGTGTGGGATCAACATGGGATGTACCATGCCCAAGCCCAGGGCATCTTGGTAGGTCACAAATTCTGGCCGGCTTGTATGCAGCCCATAGGGCAGGCCAGGCTTGGGGGCAAGGTGCCCAGGAAACAGACTGCCATTGGGTAACAAAACTGGGTGAGGGTACACAGGTCCTTTGCCATGTAAAGAGAGGGGACTTAGAGCGATGCCTTCTGGTGCTGGGTAGGGGAGGTAACTCCTAGGGTAGGGAATTGGTGGGGACCTGAATGCTTCATTTGGAGATAGAAATATTGAGGTTGGCGGGAGGCCATTCTCGCTTGCTTTGAAACTCGGTTCTGGGTTGCTGGCTTTGGCTCCCTTGCTGCTGGTGCTGCCACTGTGTTTGGCAGGCGTGGCTGGGGGCTGGCCCACATGCTGAATAACTGATGGTGTGGTATCCACAGAGCTCCTGCTGGTCTTGGTGCCATCTGCATTAGCATTGGGGGCTGGTGATGCAGAGGCTGGGCGTCCTGAGCTGGACACCGCCCCCGAAACATTAGTGATCACAGCGTCTGTGCCACCCATGCGGGGACATGAGGAACTCCTCTGTTGTGGTATTGCCCAGTCCAAAGCCTTGTTTTTCAGCGACATGCTCTTGCCATTGTTCTCTTCATTAGGACTTGGCCCTGGCACCACCCAGGATGAGGGAGCAGTGCTGATGATTTCTGATCTATAGATAGCACAGCCATTTCCTGGAGGAGATAATGTTTCTTTTGGAATCTCACTTCCGGAGAGCACTAACCCACTTGCAGCCCGACTGTGAACCAGAACTGTGGGAGCCATCTTTTTCATGTGGTCAACTTTGGAAGCGTCTCCGTCCACCACTTTAGAAGACAAGTCTAGTGGTTTATCTGTGACATCTTTGGTAACAGTCTGCTTTTCCAACAGAGGTGGTGAGCCCCCATCTTTTCTGTCTTGAACTGTTGTCTTCCGGGGATGCCCAGGCATGGACTGGGCACAATCACCCCCATCTGGAGCCTTGGGGTACTTGCCATTGGACAGCCTGGCTGTGGGGAACTCGCTACTGACGGTCATGTATGGCTTTGTCAGGGTGACTGACGGGGAGGTGGAGATCCTGGGATAATGCTTGTGGAACTCAGAGTAGGTCTCTGCAGGGGGCTGAGTGGGGAGGTGGACACGGGGTGAGGGCCGAGGTGAAGGGGGAAGCAGGAGAGCTGTGTCACCTGGCAGGCCACTGTTGACTGCCTTGGCAGAGGGCACCCTGGGCTGTTTACTGTTTTGGATGTGGGGGTAGTTATGAGAATCAACAGGGTTCCCAGGGCTGACACCCATCTTCCATGGGAGGCTTTTGTCTGAGCAGTGGACAAGAGGTGGGATGGCTGGAGAGGCTGAAGGTGTGGAAAGTCTCATGGGCGAAGCCAAGGAGGAGGGGATGTGGGGATTAACATAATGTGGGGGTGGCAGGTAGAGGAAGCGTTCCCCACTGGTGCAGACAGGAGAATACAGCGGCTGGGCCAAGCCGTAGGACTGCTGAGGTAGCAAGGCCTTGTACATATTCAGTGAATACTTATTTGGCGAGTCAAGGAAAGGGTAGATGGCTGGAGTGGCCCCCTCCATGTACGGGTTGACCCAGGGTAGCCGCAGGTAACTAGCACCGTTGATGTTGAGAGGGCTCTGTTTGTCGCTGGCAGGCCTGTCCAAACCCAAGCTTTCTGCTGTGGCTACAGCACTTTTTTGTATTCCAGGCGGTGTTTTGTATATAGCACTGAAGCCATTTGGGGGTTTTCCAGAAACAGCAGAAGCCTCCGCTGTCTCAGGAGTATTCTGTTTGAATTGCATCTCTGGATTTCTTTCTGAAGAAAACCCAAGGCCACCGAGAGAACTTGAGGCAGCCTCCCGACCCTTTTCTGGGCCCAGTCCACACAAGCCAGAATAGACGATGTTTCCAGGGACCCGGAGCCCTTCCCGGATGAGGCCTGTGCGATCCATGCTCAGTGCTGCCAGGCCATCGATCCGATGGGCTCCACTGGTGTCCACCTTTGTAAAAGAACAACACATGTTACTTGGGACACCTGTCACAGTAGCAGCCCTGGTCCCGAAGAAAAGCCACCCACTGGGTCACATGACATCACCCACAACACTTTACAGAAAAGGTTAAAGACAGTTTTGCTGTGTCCAGAGGCCCCTCCTCCCACATTTCAAGGCTTTTTGCATTTCTGTTCCACTAGTACCCTGCGAGTACTGAAAGTTTTACTCAGACTAGAAGCCAACACATTATTTTGTTCAAGTCTTTGTTGCAGCACAGAAAAGATCAAATACAACACTCTCTGCGCCACTCTTAGAGGGTACATGACTTCTACTAATCCTGTGGAGCCTGCTAGGTTGAGTGGGGTGGGGTATTCATTTCTCCTGGAGACAAAAAGGGATCATTTAACAGGACAAGAAACAATTTTCCACGGGACAACGGGTATGGGGAACTTTAGCTTATCTCATTTATAAATCAATAAAGGAGCCAGGGGTCAAAGTGTGGTTGCATCTTTTGACTTCCTCTCCTTAATGTCTGAAAGGACAGTCCAGTATTTCACATTTTACTGGTAAAGTAAAGCCTCAGGAACTACTCAGGAACAGCTTTGAGCACTAATTGGTCAAAGCAGTTTCTGGAAGCCACACGCCCCACCAGTGAATAAGAAATAAAGAACTGAGGGGGGGGGCAGAGGATGTTAAAAGCAATACATAGTCAGGCCCTGATGTTCTCCCCTCCCCACACTGAATGTACATATGCGTGCGCGCACACACACACACAATACCTAATTGTATACAAACTAATGCACAGTTGATTACAGATCACTGATATTCAGCCATCCTATCAAAAGAAGCCATTCATCCCTTACCACGTTGTGATTCAAGGGATTCTCCTCCCTCAGTTCCAGCCTGGCTTTTGAAGCGTCACCATCATTCACAGGAATTTTCCTATTTAAAAGGACACACCAATTTCATGAAAACAGTTCTTGCTGAATATGTCTTTCATCTATCTCCCTGGACCAGACCAGTTTCTACTAATCTCATTTATTTTTTTGAACTCTCCTAACCCTCCCTGCCATGACCTATAGTGAAAGTTGCTCCCAAATGGTGATTCAATATTACCCTGGCAGAACAAAGCAAAGGCAGGCCTTTCATGTGTGGGGACATGAATAACACATATGTCCCAGAGGTGGGCAAGTCAGAAATTAAGCACACTTTTCTCACGTGACCCTTTCTACAGAGGCCAACTGTTGTCCTAGCCAACCCTATGAGCTGTGTCCTGGAGGGCAGGAATTAAGTAAAATGGCCATGGACCAAGTGGGCCAGAAGTCTACAGGCTAGACCCTTCACCTACCACATCTGCATTAACCCTGAGGGCATGCTTTCAAAACTTTCCCTCAAACAAAGTTAGGGACCACATCCATAAGACTAATTTCCATGGTGATAGAGAAGCTATATTTGCGGCCTTTTTCAAAGCGATGTCATGTGTGTGGATATACAATAGTAACAGAGAAATGTCAGCTACTCCAGGCAGAAGAGGAAGCTACACATCTGTGCCAGGCTGCTGTTGGCTATCCCAGGACTTGTTATCAGAGTATTGATAAAGAAAGTGTTCTATGGCAACTTGCAAACCCAGGATAACATCAAGCAGCGGAGGACAAGCTTCACCATCAACCCAAAGCTGCTTCAATCATCTGCTCTTCAGTTGTCTCTACCTTAGTCTACTGGTTAGAAAGCCTAACTGAGGTGTGCAGCCATCAGAATGGGGCAAACAGCCACGTGGAATGGCGGTAGAGGGCAACCTGAAACCTTGGGCTGTACCCAAGGAAAGGGTAGCCATCTCCTCATTTATTACTAAGCAAACTATTTGTTTTAAAAGCACATCGAATGCCGATCCACCTGGGCCCACACTCCTGACATTTAGAGTTAAAGCAGCATATAGATGGGGATTAATTCTCCTTCATAAATATGAAATAATAAATTAAGGACGAAAGCGCACTGAAAGGCCGCTTCAGGGGCTAATCTTTTAAAGGGCGGCAATGCTTCGCTGAGCCAGGCTGCCTGGTAAAACTGTAAATCAAGGGCCACCAGCTAGATCTTTCTTGCCCAGACCTTTTGGGTCCCTCTCGGGCTGTGAGAAGGCGAGGGGCTTGGGCATGGGTTCTGCTCAGAAGTGTGCGGAAGGAGCCCAGTTTTCCCTCACCAGCCTAGCCCTGGAGACCATTCACCTGTCTTCACTTGTTCCACACATGCGGACCCGTTCGCTGTTCATCCAGCTGTGAACGTTCCCATACAGGGGAGTGGCTGAAAGCATGTCGTCTTCTTGGATGGCAGCTTGGCTTCAAGCGTCTAGTCTGTTTTTTAAAAAAAAAAAAAAAAGATAGTGGGTCCCCAAGAGGTTAGGGAAAGGAGAGGCACTGGCGAAGCAGAGAAGGCCTCTTTCAAGGCAAGTCATACACAGGATGCAGCCTGTGCCTGGGGACTGTCTACAAATGACCACGAGCCAAGAACACATCTGACCCACAGTGACTGGGGGAACAGATTCAAGCTAACAGGAAAAGGCCATCCAAGTCACAGGTCTGTACCCCCACCCCCACACACCATAGGAAGAAACCATATTTGAGGAGGGACTAGGGAGACACGGGATGCTAGATCACTGGCACACTGATCCCTCTTGGGGTGGTAGAAGGAGCAACAGTGAGGTGGCAGTGGAAGGTTTGTGACTCAAATTACAACACATTAGGATTGAATTTTCAAGCTGTCCTGTGTGCGACCCAAAGATCGAGGGTGAAAGACAGAGTCCAGTGGGCTGGTGAACCTCTCCACTGAAGCCCTGGATTAGATTAAGCACCTAACAGGGGTGGTTTTGCCTGGGAGCTGCAGGGGGAGGCAGCTGAGTAATTCAATGACGCCTGTTCACTGGGGACAAGAAATCATTAGCGCATAAGTCTCTGCAGCCAGGGCTGATGCTGATGGGCTCTGAGTAGCTGGCACATAGGAACAGGCAAAAGCCACCCATTTTCCACCTCACGGGAGGGGTGTGTGCGCGGGGGTGTGTGTGTGCTAGGGGCCGCAAAGGAGCCCAAACCACCTCCTACACTTACCTTCTCAGCCCAGCGCCCCCACCCCCACCACATTCTAGTTTGCTGCGTGAGTGAAGAAGGGTCAGGACAAGCTGCATTTTATTAACAGGATTATCACGGCGCGTGATTTATCCTCGTGCAGGATTTTAATTGCTCTTTGGAGGTTGAGCCGTTTCTTTTGACTGCGCTTCAGCCCATATCCTGCTGTTAAATGCTGGGTTAATAAGTAGGGGAGCCTTTAATGCCTGGGACCGATGGCCCTCGGCAATTCCCTGCTCACAAACATATCTCAGTTTCCCTTGTCCAGGACAGAGCACGGCATTTTTCCACGGGACCCAAACCTGAGTGTGAAATAATTGGTGTGCAGATAGATCATCTGGGGAACTTTTCTTTCTCCTCCCTCACACACCCACCCACACAGTTTCCGAAAGCCCAAATGTTCCCTTAAGTCGACACATTTCCTTTGTTAGCAGGAGAAAATATGCAAATGCTTGCTTTTACACTTTAGCACACTGCCAGGTCGGTTGGGTGGAGGCACCCTGTCCACGGACTCTTCTGCCAGGGACTGGGGTGGGGGTGGGGAAGGCTTGGGAGGACTGAATCCAAAAGCTCAGCTATGCTCCTTTCTTTGTCCTAACTAGGTCTTTTGTCCACCAGCAACCCCCAGTGGCCCCCAACCATAGAACAACAGGCACCGACACACCGTGCAGTTAGAGCTCAACAATGAAGCGGGAAGGGGAGGAAGGACCCTGGAGAGGCTGGAATCTGTGAAGGCATCATGGGAATGGAAGCTCTTTTCCTGGGAAGGGTCTATTTCTTCAGACATGAGAACTCCAAATGACTTAGCCACAGTGACAGGGAAACTGATTGGGGTGCTGGGGAAGGCTGTGTAGGGCTGCATCTTTCAAATACACAAAACAAGTAGGGAACACCAGCCGAAGACCTATTCTACGCAGCAGTGCCCCTTCCCGGGGGATCCAATGCCTGTTCTCACAAGAAAAGAAAGACAATGTGGGTGGCCTGATCAAGGAGAAGACCATTCCGTGGTGCAGGTGTCTTGGACAGCAGGCTGCACCAGGGACAACACCATGCCTTCCTGGAGCACTGATGAAGTGCAGACATCCGTTGGGAAAAGAACCCCACAACCAATACCAGGAAAAAGAACCTGCCTAAGAAAAGCCAAAACTCCATGCACCAGTTCCTAAGTCAGCCTTTCCTTGAAACCCAGAGGCCTCCCCCAAAGTGGCCCACCTTGGGGAAAGTACCTCAGGGAACCTCGAGGAGGAACAGAATCAGCTTAAGGAATGTCTTCCCCCACAAAAGCCCACGAGCATCTTCAGTCCTTTGCTTTCCCCCAAAAAGGCCACCCAGACTGTGAGGCACCTGGAATAGACCAGACAACAGAAGCTTCGGCCTCTCTGGGGCTCGTTCTTCAGGATTTTCAATATTACTGTCACAGATAAATAACATTAGCCATCAGGCTGAAGTAACACACACAGGGTCAGACAGTTAGCCCTGAAGTGCATTTCAGCCTCCTCTGTATGTGGTTGGGGTGGGGAGGGGGCTAAACCAAGGGGAGTTGCACTGTGGACTATCCACGCATGTGCATGAGTGCTTGTGCACACTCGTGCACACACACTTACAGTCTTTAGCTGCTCCGTGAACTTTTTGTGAACTGTTTAAAAGTGGAGGTCTGTTGAACAAACAGCGGCGCCACTGCCAGCCATAATTTCATTGCAACAAGCTAAGGACTTTTAACTCTTCAGGTGCCTGGCCAGAGAGTAGTGAGGGCCAGTGACTAGCAGGTCCTGCCTGGCAGGAGGCCCTTCTCTAGGGTGACAAACAAGGACAGCCCAGGAACATAATCAGCAGAGAAAGTGAGCTTCCACTAAATCATTGAGGGGCAGGGATTATCATCACCCAAAATCACAGGTGAAGAACCAAAAAGAGACCAAGAGGCAGAACACAGCAACACTCAACTCATCCCATCCAGTTTCTAGAAAGTGCTAGTAAAATAGTTGGGGTTTTGCTTTCTACCTCTAAGGCAAAGTACTTCAGAACTGACTTTGCTGACCCTTGGCTGTGGGATACAGTAGAGAGAATACAGAATACCTCAAGGCACATGGCTGTTATATAGAAAGAAGAGGCTTACTTTTTGCCCCTTCTTCCACATGCAGGCTATGCCTCTAGAAGTGCCAAGATGTGTGAAGTCACTCATGAAAAAGCACTTTACAAGTACCAGCCTGTTCAGAAGGCGAGTTGCTAGCTTTACCTTGGCTCTGGGTTTTAACCCCTTTCGCCAGTTGTGGAGGGAAAAGCAAGGGCGAGAAAGGAAATGCCAAGAAATGAGGGCTCAGGAGAGCCAGGCAAGGAAGGCTGTCTGATTCTTATGAACAAGTTGATTACTAACTGTAGTACCCGCCTGCTGAGCACGGAGGTCTGGGGAACCTACATGCACAGCGGCACACGGTATGTGGTTACAACTCCTGATACTGTGTGTAACTGGAGTCACCTGGACAGACTTAGAGCAATCATTTGCTCTAGAGCCAAAGTTTGTGGCTAGAGAACCCAAGCTTGGCCTGGACACAGGGGAGAAGGGCCTGTCTGGCAGAAGAGGGTCAGAGGGACCAAATTAGGTGCTGTCCCTCCACCCCTGGCATCCTTGAGGAGTATTGCTTCCCTTTATGAGAAAGACAAGTTCTGTTCTGGCTACCCTGGAACTCAAGAGATTTATATATCTTTGCTGGGATTAAAGTCACCACCATGCCCAACTTCCTTGTTTCTTCTTTAAGGGCATCTAAGATTTACCCTGCAGACAACAGGGAGTAGTAGGCTGAGAGAAGAGTGAAACAGTGAAACACTAAGCCCTTCTCTGTTCTCTCCACTGCCACCCCACTACGACAGACTGTTTCCCACTGCCATGGGTGCCACCTGCACCCAACAAGAGGAAAAGTATCGTGGGCAACCTAGGGCTGGAAGAGATGAAAACTCTCCATTCAAATGCTGGCTGAGTCCCTTCCTTGGGGGCTTTTCTCCATCCCGCAGGCAGGTGGGTAGCAGCTTCTAGCTTAGGTGACACACAAGTAGCCTGGTCTCAGGTCAGTGTGCTAGGTGGGTTCCTCGTGAGAAAAGCCTCTCCTCCCATGGTCAGTCTCCTGGCTCCCGCTCTTACCCTCACCCACCCTGTGTCCCTGGGCAGGTGGCCGAATCTCTCCAACCTTGGGCCCTCTGTAAATATTTGGCACTGTGTTTTCCAGAGGCTTCAGCTGCACTATGGACTCAAGTTTTGCCTGGCAATAGCTGGAGCTGGCCATGGTTAACCCCAAGAGCATCTGACTCCATTAAACACATTGCTTATATTAAGTCCCAGAATGGCTACATGGTCTTTACCACGGGTGGTGTGCTGAGGAAGGAGATACACAGAGGGGCCACGCTGGGGGGATGACGACAACGACAACGACTGGTGTGGATTTCACCCAAGCCTAAAGCTAGTGCCAGCCCTTCCTGGGGTTGCTCCAAACCCAGACTGAGTCACAGCAGCACCACGCTATGGGTGTCAAGGAAGGGAAGGGGAAGAAGTTTCTATTTTAGAATGTTGGGGGGAGGGCCTATGTGGGGGTGGGATATGAAAAGAAAATGCTTTCCCGGATGTGCAATGCAGGGCGGGTCCTCCTGGGCTGCTTTCCCAGATGTCATATAGCTGATGAGTAGGGGACCCTTAAATTACTCTTAGGTCCTGAGCCATCTTAACATCTGAGGTGTGGGGTTGGAGGTGTGATGCATGCTGCCACTCCAAGCCACAACCACTGGCTCTGTGGGTGTGACCACCCACAACCCCCAATTTTATACCAGTAACAGACTAAGTCAGGGAGCAGAAGGCAAGAGGGACAATGCTTGCACAGACCTGATCTCCCCAGCATCCAGAACCTCCCGCAGCTTCTTCTTGAAGCTCCTGGGTCACAGCAGAGAGCCACTAGGGTGGGAATAAACTTGGTCCTCAGTGGCAGCAGGGGGGGGAGGGGCGCCCCTTCTCCACACCTCTACATGTGGTGATGACTCTGCAACAAAGGGGTTGTCTGCACAGAGCTCCCCAACCCTGTCTGCCCCTCCTCAGTTCTCTGCCAAGGTCCCAGCAGGAAAGGGTATGGCAAGACTGGCCAGGAGGCCCTTCAGAAACTCTAGCAACCACCCTCCCCCAAAGACCCTAGTCAACCTCTGGGATCCTGTGTTCTCATGAGAACTTCCAGGATCCCTCTGCTGGAGCCTTTACTACTTACCATGAAATTTCAGACAGAAACTTAACTTTTGAGTGGGTTCGGGCAAATTGAGCCCTTGAGGGCTCTAGTTTGTGCCACACCAACTAGTGAGTGAACTACAAGCTCCCAAGCCGGTGGGAGAATCAGGACTACAAACCTTCCTACCTTTACTGTGGGATCCCTTCACGTTGCTCCTCTGGACCCTCCCTGCTAGGAAGATGGGAGCCAAGTATAGCATACAGTAAAATGGGTCGAGTGTAGAGCCCTGCGTAGAGGGACCCTGATAGCCTATCCAAAAAGGGCTGCTGCTGGTAACACATCCTCTCTACCCTAGGCAGAGCCCCACCCAGTTCCCAGGATCAGAGTTATCACTGCTCCCAAAATCAAGGACAGAGAGGGACTTCCCCCTTTTCCTTCTACAGGGGTGGCCAGAGACTAACTGGCTTTGTTCCTTTCACTTTCCTTCTGGTTGGGCCACACCAACTAGTCACTGAACTATGTATGTGCATCCAAAGTACAGGAGGGATGAATTTAGAAACAAGGGCTCCTTAAAAAGAAGGTGAATCCAGCACCCAAAACCTAGGAAGAAAGCCAGGACTCCTCCTTACATGCCCCCATTTCCTATACTTGGCCTAGTGCAACAGAGCTTAGTCCCCACCCGGGGAATTCATACAACCTGGAGAGGAATCCTAAATAAATGCCTCCCATCCTCCCATCCCATAGTAGTGTATGGGTCTCCACTAAAGCTTTGCATAAGTATAATCGAAACACAGTTAATGTCACTCCCTGCTACAGAAAGTAACAAGTCACACGGAGGGCTATCCCTGATAAGCACAAAGGACTTTACTTTTTAAGGAATTAAGATGTGAAAAATGAAAGGGTTCTGAAATTTGCATGCAGGCTTCTTGCTGAATGTGCAGAGCCTGGAAGTCCTGGGAAGGCTAGGGGGTGAGGGCTAGGAGAGAGACATTCACTTTCTTTACAAGGAACAATAGGAATTCCATGTCTGCTACTCAGTCTCAGAACTCAAAGCACCCCAAAACAAAGCCATATAGATGGGGACCCACGAATTTTGTGGCTGTTCAGAGCTTAATTACTCCTCCTTGATCCAAGGGACTAGACACGACACCACCAAGGTTAAAATGCCCCAACAGCGCTGAGCAGATGTGAGCGAGCTGGCAGACGCGCAAATGAGGCCTGCCTTGGAAACCGATAACAAGTGACTAATACATTGCATATCGTTGAAAGAAAATTATTTTTCTCTAATTTGCATTTGCTTGGGGGGAAAAAGCCAACCGAGTCCCTCCTTACACGCAGGAGTCTAATCCTGGAAATACAGCCCGGCTGCTTTAAGAGAGCTGGAAGGAGGGAAAGACTGCCAGTGTTTTGGCGTTGCAGGCTTGTTTATCTTTCCGCCTTTCCTCCAAGGCGAAACTCGTTTTGCAAGCAACATTCCTACAGAAAATGGCACACGTCATAAAAAGAGACCAATTTATAGAACTGGCAACGAAGTTCATGTATCACTCCAGAAGCATCTTCCAGCTCCCCAAGGGGAATATGTAGAAGTCCGCATTAAAGCTCAGCGTGTTTATGTTACCTGGGGAGTGGGGAGTCTCTAGACTCAGACATCCTGTAGGTTGTCCACCCAAGGGCCAAAGTCACCCAGAAGGGGAGAATACAGAATTAAGTTAGCCTGAAAAGATTCTCTATCTCCCGTGTACAGACGGGGCTTAGGAAGCTTCTTTCAACCTTGGGATTCCTGGGGGATTGGGGTGATGATGAACTCTCAGCTTGCCCCAGGCCACCTAAAAGATGGACCTAAGTTCTTGACCATCTATGCATCTCCAGGACTGGAGGGGGTGACGGTCATCCCCAACTGTTCTCCTTTCCACCCCGGTGCCTACAGAGCGCTCTGCCGCTGCTGCCAGCAGGCCTTTTGTGGCTGTAGCTGAAGAGGGAAGGTTACGAGTTGTGTGAGTCCAAGTCAACCTGCAATGTACACCTTCTGGATCCTGAACCCACACATTTGCATTTCCATTCCAAGGAACAGTGCCCAGTGCTCAGAACACAGCAGCCGCCTGTCTCTAACTTGTCTGAATAGGGCCATTGCAGAGGGGGAACAGCCTTCAGAGCCCCTGGAATCCCCAGAAAGCCTTCAGTTAAAAACACATTCTCTCCAACAAGCTTACTTAGAGCTGCTGGTTGTTTTCCCAAATCTTGCAAACTCTGTCACAAGCAGCTGAGGACCTAGGTCCATGGATCTTGGCCAAACTCCTCCAGACACTGACACTCCAGCCCCCCTGGGCCTTCTTCTGACACCTCTGCCTAACAAGTTCCCTAAACCACAACACGTAAACCATTCCACACCCTCGTTCCACCCTTAGGAAGTCCTTAAGGTGCGTGCTGGGGATTGATTGGTGACGGGATGTAGCCCAGCTTTCTCTCATCCGAAAGCGCCAGCCACAAAGTGGTGGCCACCTCTGCAGCTCCTCTGCGGGGCCTGCATAGTGCGCGCTTTGTGTGAGTGCTGAGGAGGCGCAGTGCTGCTCGCGCGCCAACAGCTGTCACATTATTTGCACTCGTTGTAAACAGCCTTCACATTCCCCCCTTACCACATAGTTAAAGCCAGACTAACAATCCACAGTTAGAGATCAAACCAACAACAGCAGCATTGTGTCTGCCTTCGCCTTCACACCAAGCCCAGCAGCTGGCAGGTTTCTCCAGAGCAAGGGACCCTGGCTCTCCCCCCACCCCAGCCCTCCGGGCTCTAGCCAAGGCCAGCTTTTCTCGGTGCAGTTTGTTAAACCGAGAGCACCGCCATTTCGCAGAGATTTCGCGGTGGTTTAGCAGCCCTCTCCCACCCGGAGTTTGAGACTCTTTCTGGTAGAGTCTGGGGATGTGTGATGCGAAGAACACATGGTTGCTCACACTCCTAGACCACTGGGCCAAGTGGCCAGGCTGGGTCTGTGACAGAGAGGCCTGCAGCGCTCCAAGTTGTCACAGAGGCTGGGCATGTCTGCCCTCTGTACAGACCCACAGAGGTCTGTCTCTGGTCCTTCAGAAATTGCCCAACTCATTGAATACTTACTGGTCGCCCCACTGATCAAAATGTCTCCTTTATGATTTTTGGTTAAGTTGAACATTTCCATAATCGTCATTATTAGCGCAAATTACACGCCTAATCGGTCCTTAAATAGATTTTAATTAAATAATCATACAAGGCTCATTTTATGACTTAAGAAAGGCATTACTTTTCGTTAGAAACTTTCCACCAGGATATGGAATAACGACAGACAAATACTTGTTCTTCGAAGAGCACCAATCATCGAGGGACAGAGTAGCCTGCAGTGGACATGGTTTTGCCTTCCAAGTGGAAGCTGGAAGCCAACACATTATAGAAGCTCAACCGTGCTCCTAGGATGGGAGGGGAGTGCCTTCTCTTCAGTACTACTTTTGGCTCTTTTTTTGGACAGTAGAAATAAACTGCCTCTCCATCTGGAGAGATCTCTCCAGCTAGTGGGTTTGTAGACCACTTTCCCCCACCCCACCCCACCCACTTTCCACCCCAGTCACTGTGGAAAGCAGGCAGTCTGGGCTTGTTAAATGCCGTGTAAAATGCTGTTAATAAAATAATAAATACAAAGGATGGAGGCTGCTGGGTCCATGGGTGTTTTGACTGGAAATGCCTTGGCACTTGTCATGTGTTTATGGGAGGGCAGACAACTCCAAGGATTTACATAGTTTGAACATTTTTGTACTTCATTTATCCTTTCCTAAATGACGTAGGTCTTGAGCTATTTCAAGTTCGCATTTGTACAGAACTGTGAAATGCCTAGGAGTTTCTCCAATTAAAGCAAGTTTTTAAATCAGACTCAAAGCTGGGACATACTCCTGCCCGTGTCCACCCTCAGCCTCTTGGGCTCGAGAAAACAAACATCCTCGAAAACAATCCTGGGTCCTCAAGCTCCCCACCTCTGCCCCCTTGTGAAGGGCCCCTAGGGCAAAGGTTACAGGGCCTTCAGATTCCAGGCAGCTGGGCTCCACACTGGACTCCATCAGTTAGGAGGAGCATCTTGTCCGTATAGCACCTCTAAAATAGTGAGCTAAAACGGGGCAAAACTGCTGGCCTGGTAAAACACCCAGCTCACAAAACAATGTCAGCAAAGGCTGTAAGGCATTCTTTAGAGGGACCAGAGATTCATGCCTGAAGAAGCTCTTTCAGCACAAAGGCTTTTAGGGAAAGAAGGGAAGGGGGAGAGAGAGGGAGGGCTCCTGTTTCAGAGCAGGCATCCCCGGAGAGTCAAGAACCAAGTGTAGCTTCAATCAAAAGCTGACTTCCCCTCTGGGAGTCCAAGAGGAAACCTGATCACAGTAGCTTCCTACCGCCCTGGATCCACACAGGTCTGGTTTTCTTCTCATGCTAGTAATTTTTTTAAATACATATCGATATAAAAGAAGCAATCTCTGGCTGACTTTATTGAAAACCACATCGAGCCTTCATAACATCCGGACTTAATCCCTATCAAACCACAGCACCTCTGGCCTCTGCAGCAGGCCATTCCTTCACCTCTTCCAACTAGGACTTCTCCAGCAGCTCCAGTCCCTCCCCTGAAATGCTGGCTGGAAAACTTGCCAAACAGCACCTAGATAGCAGTTCTGGAATCAATTCCTAACCATATAATGATCTCACTTAGAGGGAAAAAAAATCCAAGTCGTTGCATATGGAATCCCTTAAAGGCATAAGGCAAAGAACTCTAACAAAGGGAAAGAGGCACCCACATAGGCTGACCCAGAGAAATACCCCCGGAGGGAGTAGCTGACCTGCATACTTGGTCCCTGGAACACAGGCCTAGCAGGTCTTGGGGGCTATAGAGAACTGAGGAGCAACTTCTAGAAACATGGGCAGTCATTCAGGGCAATTATTAACCCTCTGGGCCTACTATGTGCCAAGCACTGGCTTTGATCCTAAAGGTAGATAATTATTCCCAGTCATACAAATGAAGAAATGTACTAAGGTTCAGAGGCCATAAATAACTTGCCCCCAAGGTCACACAGCTAGTAAAAAACGGGCCATGGTCAAACTCGGTCCTGGAGTTGCGGAGAGGAGCCAATTATTGGTCTAATTGTGTCATTTGAAATCCCCATTTTCACATATTGTCTTCACCTCAAATAAATTTGGAAGGCTTCTTGGGTCTTGTATATCAAATACAAGGTAAAGAGGCGGCTGGTGAGCCTTATGTAATTCATCCAGTATGAGCCCAGAGCCGTCTCCCCAAAACATTACTGCAATCTCTAAGGCCACTGAAAAGGCTTTCACAATTTCCCCCTACATACTACAAATCTCTCACGCGGAGATGCCCTGGTGTGAGGGCCAAGGTTCCCAACAAGGTGCCACATTCCCTTAGGGTGCTAGCCCACAGCAGGCACCAGTAGGTGGTCTGGCCCTTTCAGTTCTCAGGGAAAAAGCTGACTACTGACTGATCTTTCAGCTGAGATTTCCACCCCACATAATGCAATAGACTATCTAGATCGAGCAAAAGGCCTTCGGAAGGTGCACCTATGTCTATGTGCCTCTTCTAAGACTCCAAGAAAACACCCTAGGAATCACGATGGGAAAATACCAGGCAAGTGGCCTGCAAGATATCGGCCCTATTGGGCATTTCAAAGTCCCTATCAAAAGCCAATCACCAAGGCAAACAGGAAGACTTTCTCCTTTTCCCAACCTTTCCTCCAAGGATATGGCCTCCAAACCTCAGTGCCCCAACATCTTCTCCCCACCTACTCCTAATTTCTACGTCTACCCCAGGCTTTCAGTTGCTTTTGGAACTTTCACAGGGAAGGCTTACATCTTCACCTTTGCTCAGTGAGGACTTGCTCGGGCACTAGACACCTGGTGCCTCTGCCAGTTTCTGCAGCTCTGCTTGAGGAGAGCCTCTGAAATAGACCCGCAGAGAGTAGGAGGAAGAGGGTCCAGGTGGAGAGGGACCGCACACTCCCTCTGTTCCCCAGCCGAGTGGCCAGGCGGCCCAGCTGACCTGGCTCCCAGCCAGTCCTCTGCAAGTGGCTTTCTTTCTCCTTTTAAAAAACTTTCCAGTCTTGGCTAGCCGGCGGAGCTTTCAGGTCCCGCCTGCCCCGGCTCGGAACTGACCTAGCACGCCAAAACCTCTAGAGGCAACCCCCTGTCCCTGGCAGTAGGTAGGCCCAGAGACAGCTTCTCCCGCTCCAATGCAATCATCCACCCGAATCCCTCACCCCCAACATTGGCCACCTGGAGTCCGCGGCTTCCCGAGCAATTGCCGTCCAGCCGAGCTTGCGAGCAGAGCTTCCGTCGTGAGACAATTGCCCACAGCCCCGTCGGTGCGGACCCACCCTGCTTTGCTTAGGTGGAGGGCATGCTTAGTCCCTAACACATTCTCGCCCACAAGGTCTACAGCTGGGGGGAGGGGGAAGGAAGGAGCAAGGCGGGAAAGGAGAAGGGCTGTTTTTTTTTTTTCTTCCTTTCTCTTTAGATTTTGGTGTCCCTGGCAGAGCAAAGGCCCCGAGAGCCAGAACAATAGAAATGGGAGGTGGGGAGTGCCGGAAATGGTGCAGGAAGACCCCCTATAGCCCTATAAACCTCCCCTCTCCCTTATAGTTACCATTAGCATTAAAAGACCTAGGGCCTTCACTGCAATTGTATCTTTTTGTAACTTTCCCCTAAACCCAACTCCCTCCCCACATTTTTAAATCACAAGGTAAAGATATCCGGAAAAGTTGTAAACTGCACCCCCAAGCTCTGAGAGCCTCTTACCTGCTCTGCCCCTGGCAACCTAACCTGACTCACCTCCCTCCCCCCAATAGTTCCCCTGGTTTGCACCTAGACAATAAATTTAGTTTAATTTAGCTTCCGGTCTTTAATTTTAGCAGGTCTCCTTTTTGCATGCAAATCAATATGGCAATTACCATCTAAAAGCTCGCCCAGCCCCGGGTCAATGTAAATTGATCATTGTCCGCCTTCCACAAAATAACACCGGGAGTCTGTGGTGCATAATGAGATTATACTGGAAACTGTCTTTTAGATCACAAATTATATTTTATGCTGTCAGGATCTTCCCCATTTGTCTAATCGTGGGGTCCAGCCTGCGGGTGCCGGCCAGCAATCCTCGAGCTCTGGTAAAAATAAGTGGGGGTACACCACAAGAATCTGAATTGAGAAAACAGAGCTGAGCTTAAGCCCAGAATGGGAGAACCTCCAGAAACATCCACGCAAGAGCACCATTAACTACCCCACAACGTCAGATGTCCGTTCCTGAGAAACATGTTGGGGACTGAGTTTGGGAAGCTTTTGGAGAAGAGGCCAGTGCTGGCCTTGGGCCAAGTGCTCAAGATGAACAGGGTTGGGCTACCATCAGAGGTGGACAGAGAAAGTCTTACAATACAGCTCTTTTGGATTTCTCAGCTTCTTGGGCTACCATCGGAGGTGGACAGAGAAAGTCTTACAATACAGCTCTTTTGGATTTCTCAGCTTCACCACCTAGGTCTTATCTCGGCAAAAAAGATGGAATCCCATTGGCCATCAACACTGACCAAATTCCTCTGATGGTGGAGAGCCAAAGCCTTCCTAAGTGTGGAGAAGATCTCACTAGACGGGATTCAGACTGTTCCAAGAGACTCCTCGGCAAAAAAAAACACTGCATTTACACTCTTCAGCGACTCCCAGAACACCCCCTAACAAAGGGCCTTTCCTAGCTCCTTTAGGAAGAGCGGTGGGTCGCAGTATTGAGGTTAGCCCATGCGATTCCCCCACCCTGTCTGGCTAGGTGTCTGGATGAAGAGTCCTCGAGGAAATCTAGGGAGGCATTGTTAAGGGCTAATGGTTGCTCCCGAGGGCTGTGTTAAGGTTGGGCAGCACTTGAAGCCTTTTAGGAGGCTGCCGGCCTTCCACACAGCCCAGCCCTGCCCCGCCTGGCCTGGGCTCCACCCAAGTGTGATCTTCCCAATAAAAACTGGAATTCCTGACTGGGCTTAAACAAAGAGGGAGTGGGGCAAACCGGTGCCCCGAACAAACTAAAGCCTAGCAGGAGTTTACACGCCCTTCTAGGGTCACTGAGGCGCCTGCTAATGCACCCTGCACAGGTCAGTCACCCCAGGCATGGTCGCCTCCAGCGGGTAGGAAAAATATATAATAAAAGCATAGCAAAATGAAAGCATGCCACTCTCTCCTTTATTTCTCCCAGGGGGTATGCTTCTTAGTCCAAACCCGACACCACCTTCGCCAGTAAGACTTTACCAAAGTCTCACACCTTTCTCTCTGCCACCCAAGGTGAAGAACTCCCAGCCTCTTCAGAATTCCGGCCGGTCAGCAAGGGCAAAAACTGGAAGTAACCCTAAACAAGGGCCATCCGCCAGCTTAGGAGCTGCTTTGCCATTTTCTACTGCCCAAAGACATCATTTCCGAGACTGTGTCAATGTAGTTGCCCAGTTTTACTTTCAACTGGGTCTCAAGGCGAGAAGTCTTCCTCAAGGCAAAGGAGAGGTCTTTGCAAATTGGCCCGTATTTTAAGCTCAGGCATATGCATGCCTTTTGTGCTTTTTTTCCAAATGACCCTCTTCTTTTTTCCAAATGACCATCTTTAAATTCATTTTTTTGTCTTTGCAACACAGAAATTCTGCCTCAATTTCCAGCTTCACAACATCAGTACTTTTTCTTTTAGAATATCACTATACATTTCTGCATTTGCATGCCTATGTTTATATTCCTCTTGGCCAATTCTTTAATCTCTTGTTCCATTAGGGCATAGGGATCAAAGTGTCTTGACTTGTCCAAGCACAGGCCATTGGGGTACATCTTAATCTGAGCATTCCTCCCTACTACTTTTAGGTTCTTTGGCTATCCCTATAATGCAGTTTATTTCCTGGCCAGACCAGCATGGCTTCCCAGTTTAAATGTAAATAGAGGAACCTTAGACCACAAATCTTAAAGAGGAAAAGAGGGGAGAGAATAAGTTAATTATCTATAGGCGGACCCACCCATCAATATCCAGCTCTGGAAAGAACTAAACTAATGTATGTTGAGTTAATATGAAATTTTAGACCATCGATACACAAATGATAGATTTCTCTAAGTGTCCAGACCATCTCCTATTTAGATTGTCTCCCAGCACATGTCTGATTATAACTGTTCACAAGTTCATGGTTAAGTGTTTATGTATGGACAGCTCAAGGAATGCTGTGTTCTCCCTCCAGAACTTACCGGCCTGGCATCTCAGGCTCAGGGCCTTTAATTTGCAGCAGCCTGGGTCAGAGCCTTTGCCAACTACCTTCTCTCACTTTTGAGTTTTCCCTACACATGCCAGCCAGTTCCTCTAGGAAACAGGTTTTCATAGCCTGCTCCCAAACTCAGATCCTCAAGGGAGGGTGCCCATTTTGTGTTCACAGCTCCCCCAGTAAGAAGCACTGGGTTAAGCTAGTTACTCTGTCTAGCAGCTGCATTCGATTTGTGAACGAATCCGCAGATGCGCACACAGAAGAGAAAGGAAAACAGAAGATCTAGATCTCAGTCCCCCACCCCCGCAGACCACTCGACTTCCAGTCACTTCTACAAGACTCATAGTCCCTCTTCCCCCATTAAACTCTTTACCGGACTTAAAGGGTTAAGAGGACCACCCCCCCCCACACACACACACAACCTGCCTTCCACCCGGCTTGTTGGGCCCACAGGACCCGCAGGCTAGCTTTAGCTTGCTCGCTCGCCGCTGCTCTCGGGAGTCTGCTGCCTTCTCTACTGCCCCCACCCACTCCGTCCTTCAGCCGGGAGGGAGTCTGCATGCCTGTCTAGACCGATCTATCACCAGCACACCAACAACACCCGCGAGAGCGCGGAGACCCTGCTCAGGTCCCCCTAGCCCGCACGGTTCACAGCGGACGGAGTCCAGCGAGCGTGACAGCGCCTGCGGGGAAGGAGGTGAGGGTCCAATAAGAATCTGACCGCCCCGAGGTCCCTGCTAGTCTTCCCCAGACCCTACCCCCTGCGTTCGCACCAGCCTGGCTAGGCTACACGGGCACAGTCACAGCTCTGCGCGCTGGGCAGTCCTATTTTTATCTTGTCTAATCCCAAACTGGGCGGGGAGCACAGGCGTCGTGCTTAGAGAACAAGAGATAGGCGAGGGAGGCGGGGAGGAGCAGCCAGGCAGCAAAGCCAGCTAGAGCGAGTTAAAGACACAGTGGAGGCGACCGCGAGCAGGAAGAAAGAGCGGGCTGTGTGGACCTCGCGGCGCCGCACGCAACGCGCCGCCCTGCGAAGTTATATTGGCCCGCCAGCTGTCCCTCACTGACCACCCCTCCCCACTTCCCAGCGGCACTCTCCGCAGCCCTGAGCGCCGGGGCCTGGGCTGTGTGGGAGGCGGAGGCCAGGCCGGCCCTGCAAAGGGCTGGAGAGAATCGCTAATGAGCTGTGCGGCCCATTGATCCAGAGAACACTTCCTAATTAACTCTCAGTCACCTACTGGTGACAGCGCCTCAAAGGACAGCGCTGATCGAGCCCAAGTCCAGACCTACCCGCCCAACGCCTGGTGACCGAACCTTGCGTGATCCCCTAACCACCGCAGGCTATTCCTGTACGTGGTGTACACCCTCGCACTGAAGGCCAGCCACAGAGTAAACCTGGACGGCACATTAATCACCCCTCCGCATAGCTCTCTACACGACACAATCCAACCCAAAATAAACACCAGAGCCAACACTGCAACCCAGACCAGGTAACAAGTCGGGGATGGAGCTGGAAGGGCCCAGAAGCGAGTATTTCCCAAATATCCACACACAAGCGTCTCTGAGGTCGACAATTAAAATGCCTTCCACCAAGCAATTCTGTTGGCAAAACCGAATCCAGCACCTTGTACAGGTCGATCTCTCCAGGTGGTGTCCGTTTCCAATGCCACAGGAACTGTCAGATGGCTAGAAATACCCAAGTCCATCTACTCACCACCCACCACCTTCTGGGGTGGGCTATTTCCTCATTATTTTTAAAATCCAGGTCCATTTTTAAAGATGTTCTTTTCGCCCAAGGGACTAACCTTAGAACCATACAGCAGTACTCCTCCCAAAGCCTTCTCTGAATAAGGGAGCGCGGAGAGGGGGTTACACAGTTAAAACCCCAGACTGTCTAGACTCAACCAGGCAGTACGAATACCTATTTGAAGAGCACTGGTTTCTTTCTGAGGTTTGTTTTTAAATAAACATAACCCTCCTCCAGTTCCTTCTTCGCTTTCCCATTCCCCAGCCCCCAACCCCTAGACGCCGGCGGCGCGCGCTTTCGCGCGCGGGCACTCACGACGCCTAGCTGGAGGTCGCAGACTTCTGGAAAAGATTCATTAGCAGCAAATTAAGCCTCGCTCGGCCTCGGCCTAAAAGCAGACAGGCTCAGTCGTCTTCGGGACGTGGGTACGTGTTCCCGAGAGCAACCGGGCAGCCAGAAGTCCGCCGGGACTACACGTGCCACTAGTCGCCCTAGTACAGGGCGCTCCTCTGCTCTCTTAGTAAACAGCAGGCGCTCGTCGCCACCGCCCTGAGCCCCCGGGTTGGTGGTGGCTCTGCAGCGCAACCTCCCGCCTGTTCCAAGCGCTGGCCCACTGCCGCCTCGCCCTCCCCGCCTCAGCCGAGGATCGCGCCCGGTGCGCAAGTTCCTCTTTGCCCAGAGCCTCCGCGTCGCCCGCCCTCCGAGTGGGACCAACTTCCTCCGGCCGCAGACTTTCACACGCCCATCAGGACTTCCCACCAGGCTCCCCAAAGCCCAGCAGAGGGCTGGGGGAGCTACTCGCTCCCCCGCCCGGCCCCTGCTCCCACGCAAGCTGTCTACACCCGCTCTAGGGGGGCTCAGAACTTAAAACCTACCCTAAGGACGTGTCCCAAAGGGAGGTGGCAGGAGGTCGAATTAGAATCTTAAAAGAACATTTACAAAACAAAGCAGCTGACCTGGCAGGCGGGCGGACTGGCCCAGTCCGAATCTCCGACTCTCCACGGGTTCCTAGTAGTTTTTTTTTCCTCCTAAATCCACGTGATCCACGCTTTGGGGCAAGCCAAGAAAAAAAAAAACCGGGACTCCCCACCGGAGCTGCGCGACGACGGCAGGTAGAGCTCGGCTTGGTCCGAGGCGCCCGCCGTGCACACTAGCGCACGCACAAGCCGTCGTTCCACTCGGAGGCACCACCGGCCCCTGGAGAGGCCAGACGAAGCGGCGGAGGCTAGGGGTTTTTACAGTTCTTTTCCGAGTCGAAAAAGAAAGCAGACGGGAACCCGCCGCCTCCCCTTCCTGCTAGCGAGGTAACGCCGAGCCGAGCTTCCCAGCTTCCAGCCCAGCACTCCCCCCACCCCACCCCACCCCCCGCGCCTGACTCCGACGCTCGGCGACGACCGCGCTCCCGCGCAGACACACAGAGGCTGCAAACTTCCACTCACTGAACTCCCCGTCCTCCAAGCCCCTCGGGAGACGGCTGGTCCCCCGTCGAGTCCCTCCCTCCCTGGTGCCCACGAGGGGGACTCTTAGCTTGGCTGCATTTTTAATAACTTACAGCTCTGATGTAAAAACGAAAGCGAGCAAGGTAGCTAAACCTCCCGACGGGGGTCTACTGAAGTCGGAGGAGAAACCCTCGGAGGGTGGGAGTCCCGAGGGACGGGGTCGGCTGCAGTCCCCCGCGCGCCAGCCCGCCCGCGGCCTCCCCGGGGAAAGGTGTTCCGGGCACTGACCTGAAATCCCCAGTCGGGAAGTAGGCAGCGAGCCTGCGATCCGGCGCTTTGAAGTTTTCCCCGGAGCCGAATCCAGGCGGCGAGGAGGATCCAGGGGCGGCTTGCTGAGTGGGTGGACGTGTGCGGGGTCGGGGGAGGGCGGCTACGTTAAGGAGAGAAGGAGCCGGGCAGGGGAAGCGCAGCGAGCAGCAAAGTTTGCCTTCCCCGGGTGCCCGCAGCCCGCTCCCGGCGCCGCGCTCGCTCGCCTCCGTCTCCCTTTGCAGCCAGCCGGCTGCCCTCCGGGTCGGCCCGGCGGAGGGGTGGGCTCTGGGCCGCGTGGGGGTGGGGCGGGGCGGGGCGGGCTGCGAGCCTCCGGGCAGGTGGCGAGGGCCCCGCGCGGTCCTCTGCTCCCGCAGCTGGACTGGGCTCGGTCAGCCTCAGCAGCTCCCGCGCCGCCGCTGCCGCCCGCGCTCGGGCAAGAGCCCCAGCGCCATGTTGACGGTTCGCCGCGAGCGCCCGCTCGGGCTGGGTGTGTGTGTGAGCGAGTGTGTTGGCCAAGTCGTCCCTGCGCGGCGACAGCGCGGCTCGGGCTCTCCGCCCGGCGGCTCGCGTGCTCCCCCTTCGCCACCGCCGCCCGCCTCGCTCCCGCTCTCGGTCGTGCTCTGGGTTCCGGCGCGTCTCCCCCTCGGCCGAAGAGCTCGGTCGCCGTTCAGCCCGGAGTGCGGCTCTGCCTCACCTTGCCGCTGGGAGCCCGGGCTCCGTCTGCCGCTGCACGCCGCGATCCCAACGCGTCCCCCCTCCCAGGTTCCCTCCTCTTCCTCCTCCCCCCCTCCCTCCCAACAGCCGCCTCCCCTCCCCCCTCAGGCGCAGCGCTCGGGCGACAGCCGCCCGCCCGCCGCCGCCTCCAGCTCTCGCAAGTTTGAGCTCCCCAGTCTCCGTTCACCCTCCGCTGCGGCGCCTCCGCGGTGGGGTTTCGGGAGGGGGTGATTCCTCGGAAAAGGTTCGCCCGACTTTCCCCGGCCGTCACTGATTCCCACCCGGGTGCATTGGGGCCTCGCCACATCCGAACCCCGAACCACCTGGGTGGTAGGGTCGTGTCGTGTCGTGTCCCCCCCCACACACACACACACTCCACGGTCCTCTCTGTCCCAGCTCTGGCCGAGTTGGCTATTCACGCCCAGCCGGGGCTCCCGTCCTAGGGGAGTGGAGACCGACTGGGGCGGCGGCGACGGCTAGGTCGGCCAAGAGATCCCCAGCCCGAAGACTGGGGGGCGGAGGGGGCGGCTTTCCCTGCTGCGCGCCGAGACGCCCCTTGCTACCCAGAAGGCCAGTGGAGGACCGCAATTACCATAAAGCGCCTCGCAGTCCTCTCAGCCAAAGCTGTCAAACCCCAGAGGCAGGCGCCACTGCTGCCACTCGCCACCAGCGCTGCGCTCTCCGGGCTTCGCGTCCCCTCCGAGACCCAGCCCAGCAGAACCTGAGTGCGCGTGGGCGTCCACCCAGCCCACCTCGCCCCTTCTTCCCAGAGGAGCTACTTCCCCTGCAGGCGCAAAGAGCTACACGTAAACACTACCACCGGCAACAGTGGCCGTTCTGCGTCCTAGCTCCCCGGACGTTTCAATTGTGTGGGAATCGTTGGAATGGGGGGGGGTGCTACTCCTGGGGGCACAAGGTGGTGGGAGGGCCGTAAAGGGAACTGGGATGCGCCTGAGTTACTCCCAGTTGTTGAGCATTTCCCGGTCCGGACCTCCGATGGCTGGCTGGAGGGTCTGCCCTTGTCTCTCACCTCGGCCTCGTGAGAGTATCTCCCGCGTTTTATTTTACTTGGCCAGGAACAACTTTTGGCTTCTTCGTTCAGCACATAAATTTCCACTGGGTAACGTCGTGCAGATCCGGGCTCGGCGGCGGCGTACAGCCTGCGCCCGCAGCAGTTCAATTCAATTGACACGTATTGAGCTTCTAAGCGCACCCGGAGCAGCTCTGGGTGCCAGATGGGGGGGAAGGGCAGGCAGGCGAAAGGGGGAAGCCGAGAAGCGAGGTTCCGGCCTCCCCGGAGCACAGAGCCTCAAGGGCGAACCCAGCTCCACTTCGTGAAGCTGGCTGGAAGGGAAGTCAGGGCACCCAGGCTGGGGGCTCTGACACCGAGGCCAAAGTTGACCCTATTCGGTGGTTCTATGGGGTCTTTTGATTCTGGGAAGGGGGTGGAGTATCTCTTCTGCCTAGGGTCAGGATGGTGTGCAGGCTTGATGAGAACCAAAGTCCGAAATGGAAGTGGCTAGTAAACCCACGCGGAAAGTTTTTTAAATATCCTAGAGCGTCTACATGCCAAAAAATAATCAAAAGCATCTCAAGTTGATTACTAAGTCAAGGTCAAGGCCAAAATCATCTCTAGCTAGAAGATATTTTCCCTTTTAAAAGTAAGGCCCACTACTGACTGTGGGACTGATATTACGTACGATTTTATTCATTCTGTTTTAGTTCTCAGCCCATAGTTATAAAAACAGCGCTTCTCAAAGCAGAAGTGAAACATCTCTACCGTTTGAAACCCGAAACTTGGAGCAGAATTAAATCTTCATGCTCCAGAGCTGCTTGTAACAACTGATGCAAAAGACAGGCAGGCAGGCAGGCAGGCCAGTGAGCTGTGCCTAGCCATGCTGGGCTGCTAATGCGTCCAGGACCCGCGCCTGCAGAATGGAATGCACGCCTTTTTCTTCCTGGTCTTTCTGGGGGGTGGGTGTCTCTGAAAGCTAACCTACACATTTTTTTCATCTCCTGTAACAAGCAGAAAGACACCTGGACTATTATGCTGTAAAGCTATTTTTTATAAAGACGTTTTAAGGCTAGACATTAAAAGTTATTAGAGTGAACGCATGCGAGTTACAGACACAGCTGGGGGAAAGGCCGCTGGTTGTGTGTTGTAGCAACATTTCTTTTTGAAGCGACTCCTTTTATTCAAAACAAGTCTAAAATAACCGGGAAAGCTGGAGTTGGGTATTTGTGGGGTAAACTCTGAACGCGGTTCCAGGCAGAAAGGCCGCTGTGCTGTGCGGCTGTGGGCTGGGCGGGAGGGCTGGCCTGGGCGAGCAGCAGAGCAGTGCCAGGCTCATCCGGCTCGGTTAGGCCGCACCGCAGAAGCCCTGGCTCGATGCCCAGCCACCTTCTCTCCCCCTCTTCTCACCTCCCAACTCTCCCAGGAACAGGCTTTTCCCAGAGTCCGAGTCACATTAACTGTCCAGAACTTTTGGAAAATCCAGGAGCCGAGCACGGAGCCTGAGGCCTCTCCGAATCCTAGGGCCTCCCGGGACTGCTGACAAAGAGGTCTGTTTGTCTAACTTTAAGTCCTAGAGCTAAAATGAATGGGAGGGGGTGCTGTAAGGGTGAAGGGGCCTTGGAGAGGGCTGACTGCTTGGGAAATTTGATGCTGGAGACAAACAGGCCAGTAAATTCGCCTTTGACGTAATTTGTGGCAGTCACCCCCTCTCCTTTAAGGGCATCTGTGGACTCTATGGTGTTCTCCAATGGGCTGGTGGGATTAAAGGCTTTCTCTACCATCTCCTAGGATGCATTTCCCAATTCCATGGGATTTTAAAAATATCTTATTAAAGGAGTACTAAGAGACGCACGGGCTCTGTGTGTGTATGTGTGTAATTCACTGAGAATTAAAATGTGAGATCTTCCCAGGTCCCCTAAGTGGAGAAGGATCACACCTATTGGCCTGGTTAGTCGAATTGTTGCCTGTGAAGAGAAAGCTGTCAAAGGCAGTCTCATTTTGTGTCCTTACTCAGGGGGTTGCTACCAGATCCCAAGGCGCCCCCTCTCCGGGGGGGGGGGGGCTACCTCAGATGCTCAAGGTCTGGCTTTTCCTCAGTGCTGGCAACTGCCCTCCTCCATGTCCCTCTGGAATTGACCCGGGTGTCAGGCCACCCATATACCCTGCCATCCGAAAGGGGAGGATTTCAATGAAAGTAGAGGAATAGATGGAGTGGACCAGCAAGTGAGCGCAAGGGAAGGGAGGCCCCTTAGCCAGCTGAAAAATAAATCAGCAAGGAAATGAGAAGCACTCCAAGGTGGAGCTACCGAGGCTCCCCCACCCCAAAAAAAGGTCTTGTGATTATAACATATGGCTGGACATCAGAATCCCAGTCCTTCTCCTGCTGCAGATTCTAAGCAGGCTCTGAAACTGGGAAAGCAAATTGGAGCTTCTGGGAGCAAACTTGAAACCTGCCTGCCCTTTTCGGATTATGCTGACCACACACCCGCCAGGCTTCTACCAGTCTGGCTACCCTAGGCCTGGAGGAAGGCTGTGCATCCTGTCACGAGCTCCTACCTGCGATTAGGGGCACCGCGGGTTTCCAGCTGTGTGTATGGTGGGTCCATTTATGACAGGTATGTGTAGAGTGGAAAGCCTAGTTCTGTAGACAGCCTAGGCTGGTGTTTGCTGGCCTATGACACTAGATAGTTAAGTTATTGGAATAGGCCACACTTGAATGGTAAAAATGATACATTTTAGTTTATGTAACAAGGGAAGTATCCTGTTAATGTTAAAATGCTCTTTTAAAACCATACGAATAGCTACAGTTACAATCTTCCAGGCTTACCCAATGGCACTTGAAAGGAAAACAAAATATCCATGGGCTGAGATGGGGGGAAGCGGGGAGACCAATCTAGCTTACCTTCCTGTCTTCCTTTCAAAACTCAAATGAAGTAACAATTGGAAGCCTATCCTTGACCCTAAGGATTTTACTAATTGTGAACTATTTAAAGAGAGCTGCCTTCCCTGGGCAGAAAACTGTTGGATTTGGGATTGGACAGGATAATTACCTTTGGAAAGTTCTAGGCTGTTTGGAGGTGGAAGGCCCAAAGAATAGAACCAACATGGTTCACAGAAACATTAGAAAATTCCTGGTCTAGGTGACATTTATGTCAGGCTCTGCACTCTGGAATCTCGAAGTCTACACTGCTATTGTCTAAGGTTGACTGGGTGTTAACCAAATGGCATAAACATAGGGGGCTTTGGGGAACTTCCTAGCCCCTCCATCAAAGCCGAATACTCCTGCAGATCAACCCTGATACTACCTCTAGGCCAGGGTTCTTGTTTAGCAAGGCTCTCTAGTGCATATCTTACCCTGTTTAGGGACGGGGTAAGTGGGAACCTCAAGAAAGGGGGTAGCAGGTAGATAGCTGCTCTTGCACCCAGTATAGCTGTTTCCCTATAACCATTTTTAAAACAACCATTTTTAACTCAGCTTCTCTTCTCTGCTTCCTGGGGGTCACCTGGGGAGGAGAGCTTCCAAAGCTGCCATCACCAGTAGCTGACCTATTGTAAGAAAGGACTACAGGCCAGCAGATAGAAAAACACAACGAGTGTAGCTCTAAACAACTGAGAGCCCTCACAATATATACACACCCAAAATTAGGTTCAGAAGTGACCGTTGTGGGGTGGTGGTCCCAGGACCACAAGTCTGGGGATCTCAAATGGTTTAAGTTAATCTATGCACATTTTACCTGATTCTCTTCCTCCCTAAGGCCCATTCTGCTGTGCCCTCACCCCATAACCTAGCATCTCCTGCCTGTTAGCGACCCTACAGTCCCCTCCCCATTCCTCCATTGGGGGAACAGGGATGGAGAGTGGTTTGCAATGCGAGGCTGTGGGGCAGCGGTGGGAGGAGGCTAATGCATAATGCACATCGCCTGGAAGCCTGGCCATTAGCGGCCTGTCGGTGACACAGACAAACGACTGAGAGGGAGGAGATCCAGCAAGCTCTGGAGTTTAAATATACCAGCGTGGAGGGGAAACGCCATGATTTAAAAGTGTGTGTTTGCAGACACCCGCATATATTTTAATGATTTCCAGCAGGCTGCACGTCCCAGCCTTGCATCCTGCCCGCCACCCCACCCCCCAAACGGAGGATATGTATAGAAGAGAGGATGAAGGTAGAGGTTTCAAGGAGAGACCCAGTGACGGTTTTGGGAGGAGATGAAGGGAAGAGGTTGGTAAATAGGGTACTGAGAAAAAGAGGCCTTGGGAAGCTGCCAAAGCCATACAGGTTTTTGTTTGTTTTTAATTCTTTTTTTTTTTTTAAAGAAACCTGGGCATGGTGCCTTCCAGCTGGAACTGGACCCTCTGCACTGTACAAGGAAGGCCTAAGAAAAAAAACTCTGTCACCCTTCTTTCCCCCCAGGACCCCACATTTTTGAATCTTCCTATTCTACCGACAATCCAGAGACCTCCTTCCTGCCCGTTTAACACACTAGTGTTTTTTAGCAATTAAGGCGAGAAGGGGGTGGGGATAAAGATAAGCCAACCCCCCCCCCCCCGCGCGCCATGCAAGTGTGAAAGATAAGATAAGACTAAGCTGGGGCAAAGCGGCTGCTTACAACCTCCCCTCCGCGATTTTGATCGAAAAAAATGCTCCTTTCGAAAACTGCATCAAAGAAAGAAAGAAAGAAGCCGAAGGAAAGCATTTTCATTTGGAAGTGACATTTAAAATCCACCTCCTTTCCACCAGCAACCCCTCTCCAGTGGCGAGGACCCCCAGGAAAAGTCGCACCTCTACTGCTTCAGGCTTTCTCGTGGGGGGCAAAATTTCTAGTGTAATTAAGCTGAGTAAAACCACGGATGCGTGATGAGGATTTATTCTGCGTCCGACACAAGCTTGCAAAGGCAGTTTTCTTCTCTAAGTTACGGGTCTATGTTTGTGTTTCACCATAGAGCCGATGTGTTGAAACTAAACAGGTAGCTATATTTGGGAGGGTCATATAACTATGTCAACAATGAGGTGGCTGTTAATTGGAAATAATAAGAAACTCTGCTGACTTTCACAAGCCCCGGTAAAGGCATCACGCAGCCCAGACCCTGAGAACTCCCAGCTAAACTGGACTCTCCCGGAGTTTTAGCAATTCTTTTCTCCTCACAGGGATCTCACTGAGGGATTTCCGGAAGACTTTCTATTTGTTGAAGGTTTTGGTATCGAAGTTCATGCACCCGGGGTGGCCTGCAAGTTCCCCCATCCAACTGCTGGCCCCAGATCACAAGCGGCTAAGCAGGCCGGTCCCTCAGGCCAAGCTCAGCCTTTGCCCACCACCGGCTCAGGGGTCTGAGGCACCTTCTCCGCTCGGCACCCTGGAGCCCGCTCGGGGCCAGGCTCCAGGACCCAAAGCTCAGGGTCAGCCGCAGCCGGATTGTCCCCAGGGAGCCGAAACCACCGGTCGGGGGAAACCCCTCCTCTTGCCCTTCCCCGAAAAGCCTGGTCGCGGCGTCAGCGCGGAGCGAGCGGGCATCTGCTGACAGCCGGGCCTCTCAGGAGGCCCACACGCGTCCCATTAGTCAGCTCGAGTTCCCCTCGGGCGAGCCGTCTGGCAGGGCCTCAAGGCCCGGTTCGGGCAGGGAGGGGGTGCGGGGCCGCAGCGAGCTCCGCGGGGCCTGGCCCGACTTGGTTCCGCGTTCCTGGACCCGTGGGGAAGCTGAGGCGGCGGGCCAGGCCGCTCCCTGGCGGGCTCCCGGCGCCGAGCTGCGCTTCACGTGCCCGCCATAGCCGCGGCGCTGCGAGGAGGGGCTGGGAGGCGAGCGGCCGCTCCTGCAGGGTCCCCGACCCCCGCCTCCCTGTGGGGGAGCTGGGCGGGGACCACCCTGAAGCCCCGGTCTCCGCACAAGGTGAAGGCGACGTCGCCAGACGCCCAGAGGCTCTGAGGGCGCCGCTCCGAGAGCTGCTCGGCGGCGGCGGCGGCGACAGCCAGGGGAGGGTGCTCCTCGCGGCCGCGCCGGGAACTTCCCGGCCGCCCCGCCGCCGCAGTCACGGGGACCGGAAGCCCTCCCGCCACCCCGAACGGCTTGCTCTGGCCCCCAGGGCAGTTCCAGACGGAAGCTTGCCCCCCCCCCGTCACCCCAAATCCCTCCTGGCTCCAGGCGGCTGTCCGCACCCTGGAATGTCCCCATTTAAGCACGGAGGACCCTCCCGTGAGACGTCCGGTGAGACGCCCCTCAGTTACAAGCACCAATGCGCCTCCCCCACTCCTCTCCCGGCCCCGCAGCTGGACAGCAGGGGCGCGGCGCCTCCACTCCGGCCAGGCAGGAACACCTGCTCCGGGCCTGCAGCTGGGCGCGCGGTGCTGGGAGAAGCTGCCTAGTGTCGTGTACAGAGATCACAGAACAGAAAATGGGGCTCCAAAGCAGTGGGGTAGCATCCTCCCCCGGTTCCTACTCACTCTGGGCGGTCAAACCCAAAGCCAAAAGGCTTGCTGAAGGCACTGGTCTCCCTGAGGGACTTAGGGCAACAACACATGAAATCCAGCTTCTGGCCTTAAGAGGTCGTTCCCAATCACATGGGGGGCAAAAAGCAGTTGTGGGAACCGTCCCCCGTGTCCACCTCCGCTCTTCAACACAGACACTCATCTGCCCCACGCATTCTCGCCTCGTGCCGCGGACGGCAGTAGGTCGGGATGGCACCAGCATCTTCCCCCCCCCCCCACTTCCCGAGGGACAGAGAGTCTGGTACGGACCTCCGGCTTAGCCAATGTCCGTGGGGGAGGGCCAAAGGGTCCTCCCCATCTTCTGGATGCCCGGGGTCGGGCGGCGGAGGCAACCTGCGTGGCTGTCCCAGCCTTACCCCGCCCCCGTCCGGCCCTCTCCGACTTCCCTGGCCCAGGGCCCGGCCGGGGAAGGCGTTGTTTTGCCAGCGGGAGCGGAGCGAGTGCGCAGAGAAAAGCCACCCTGCTCTAATGAGAGTGCACACAGCGCTGCAGCGAGGAGGAGGATTACCCGGCGGGCGGGGGAGGGGAGCGGGGCCGGGGCCGCGGGCGGCGTGTGCGGCGGCCCCGCGGGCCCGGAGTCCCCGCCTGTCTGGCTGCTAATCGCACGCTTTCTGCTGTTACGGAGGCAGGCGGGAGCTGGCGGTCGAGCCCAGCGCCGGCGACTCGGCGGGTGACACGGAAACATGGCGCAGCGCCCCTCCCCCGCCCGCCCTCCCCGCGCTCCCGCCTCCCGCCTCGCACTTCCTCCCGCCCGCGCGGCTTTTGCAGTTCTAATGCTCTGCTTTCGGCCTGGCACCATTACGCTAGCAGACGCTTCTCTGCGGCCTCGCGCGTCTCTTTCCCCTTTGTTTTCAAGGTCTATAGAAAAGGTTTGCTTTTCTATAGAGCTCTCTCGTTAAACCAAACTTGTGGTGGCAACGGAAGGCAGTGCGGGCGGGGAGGGGCCAGGGGATTTTGGCAGCAACAGACCAGAGCGTGGTGGAAACTTCTCTCGCAGGGTTCCCCGCCACTGCCTTCCTATCCCTACCCCCACTCACAGACCAGTCGCCCCGTCGACGCGTCTCTCTTGAGAGGCCCCAGGGCTCCAGAAAGGAGGCCTGGGACTATGACCACAGGCCTTCGAAGAGACGAGGGTTCGTGTCTGTGACCCCAGACTTTTGGCACTCAATGACCTCGTTTCTTGGCTGCTTTTACTTGACTTGGCTTTCCTTTGGTCATTCGGGGCCCTGTGTCTCGGTCGGTGGGTAAAGAAGAGGAGCGAAGTAAAGTGTTTAGTGTGTGGTTCTTATTTTTAAAAGGCTCGCTGTAATCCTACCCTTTACTCTAGGCCTCCTTTATCGGGTCGACTAGAAGAGGGGAGCATGGACTCTAAGGACAAATGAGAGAAAACCTACTGCTGGTGGCTGGCCACCTCACCCACATTCACTCAGCGGGCCCCCCTGGGAAGACCCTGCAGAGATGAGGACCGGAGAACTAGCTCCCTCGGTTCAGGAGATGCCAAACCTTCCTCTCTAAGCGAGAAATCTGAACAACCCCCTCCTCCCAGGGCGCACTCCCCAGACCCAGACCCACGCATATGTTGTGGCTTTCTGCACCGGAGCTGCTCAGGCGGCAATTTTTTAAGCCTGCAATTAAGCGAGGCGTCGCCGTGTCCTCTGCTAGTGTCGATCCTGTCAGTCGCACATGGCCTTGGTGCTCCGGTCCGAGGCCCCGCGATTAGTCACAGGCTCGCTTCGCTCCTTCCCTAATCCGCCTCTGCAGGCAGCCTGGGGACGCGGCCGACTAGGCGGCGCTGGCAGGGAGCCACCGCACGCGGGGCGGGCCTCCTGGTTAGTGCCAGCCCCACTGCACCCGAGCCAGCGCGGGACCCGAGGTGCGGGATTGACGCCCCCCCTTACCGCCCCCTGGTGGGGCGCCGGCGTCCCTCCTCCTCCCGCCCCTCTCCTGGGCCTGCGAGATCTATTTGTGTGGTGTCATTTGCATAAAAATAGGACAAGTGTTTCAGTGCGTTCGAACGCGGGAGGCGAAATCCTTATTGATGTGTCTGTGTGGAGCCTCCGGTTGTCGGAGCAGTTTGATTTAGGGTGTTTGTGTTGCCTTCTACGAGAAATGAGAGGAAATCCTGTGTAAGGCTTACCGCGGCCAGGGCCCCCTGGAGCATCCCCCTCTGTGCGGCTGGGAGTAGTGCATGGCATGGGCCGCAGCACACCAAGTCTACAACGGGCAGGTTGAGGGCCAGGCGGGCGGCCTATTATGACTCATAAAACCGGGCAGCCTAATCACCAGCTGCCAATCCATTTACATGTGGCGCTTCCAAATGCACCCTTCTTCGTCCAGGCCCGGCCTCCCGCGGGTTCGCCGCGGACACGGCTAGAATCTCCCAGTGGAAGCTAACCAAGCAGTCGTTCCTTCCCGTCAGTAGCCCGGTTTCCCCTCCTAGGCGACCCCCGCTCCCTAGGCCTCTGCACCTCTTTCCAGCAACTCCTTAGCTTGGACAAATAGCTTGGGAGGGCGCCGGCCTCTCGGAGCCAGTAAATCAATCATTAACTCCCTAGCGAGGCCAGGTCAAGGGAGGGGGCGGTGGCCAGAGCCCAGTGCGGGGGGCAAGAGCAAGGCTCCCTACCCTGGGGTGAGAGCCATCCCCCGCGCCAGCGAACAGGATGCTTGAGGACAGCTCCTGCAGGCCTTCCCTGTCTCCTTCAGAAGCCTAAGCCCGCTGGGCCTTTCAAGCCGCACGGTGCCTTGCCGGGCAGGTTGGGTTACTGAGCAGCCCCCTGGCTTCGGGCTTCGCAGCCTGCTGTCCATAGGAGAGTGTGCCGCACCAGGGCGAGTGCCCCGGATCCAGCGGGCCTTCATATGACTCCGGCTTTGCCAATCTAGCAATCGGGTGGACCTGTCTCCCGAGGCATGCCCCCTTGGAGCCCTCGGTGGATTTGGCACGCAACGGGTTAAAAAGCCCCAGTTCGCCCTGGCTCCCCGGTTGCACAGAGGAAATGCTGATCAAAGTGCCTTACGGGGAAGGAAACACACGCACACTCGGGGCTTGGGGTCGAAAGAGAATGACTGGAAACGACTCCCGAGTCGCCCGCCTCGAGCCACTTCCCACAATCCCGGCAAGGCGGCGGCGGCAGCCCGCAAGATTCACCCCGCGAAGCTCTGCGTGCAGGGCCTGGGGAAGGAGGAGGGACAAGGGGGTGGGAGGCGAGCCCGGGCAGCGCGCCAAGAGGCCCGGAGCCACAGATTAGTCACCGCTCGGCTCGGAGCTCACGGGTGCGCCGGGGAAAGGGAGGGCAGGCGGCGGCCCAGCTCAGCCGGCTCCCGGGGCCTCGGCGCCGCTGCCCCCACCCCCACCCCCGCGAACGCCGGGCGAGACTCTCCAGGACTCTCGCAGCGGAGATCCACTTGTCAGTTCAAGGGCAGGACAGAAACTGCAAGCTGAGTCTTGCGAACAGGAAATTTCTCATTGACAAGGTGCTACGCGCCCCCCACGCATCTCATCTCCCCCAGCCCAACCCCGGCGCCCAACGCGGCTTTAAAACAAAACCAAACCCCAGCGCGAGCAGCCGGCGTTCCCATTCGGCTTCAATCGCCTCTGCGTCCCCCGCCCCTTAGAGTCCCAAGCTCCGGGCCAGCACACTGGCTCAGCCGATGGGTTCGGCTAGGGGCCCCACGGAAGACATAATCATCTCTGCAGGACCCAAGTCGGGGCGCCGGGCCCCTGAAGCTCTGCGCCTTCTCGGGGAGTTAACACGGCCGACGAGCTTTGCTCTGGGTGGCCGCCGGGTCAGCACGATCTGCGGGGAGGAGAAGCTGGGCGGCTGCAGCGAATATCGCTGCGGGATCCTGGGAGGGCTGCGAGCTCGGCCTGGCAAAGTTCCTGTGGAAACTCCATGTTTTGAAACTCCAGCGGCGTTGCGGAAGGAGGGGGAGAGGGGAACGCGTCGAGAGCCAAGGGCGGCCAGCACCCGCCTGGCGCTCAGGGGGAACCTCTCTCCCCAGCCCCACTGCAGGTCTGCAGGGATGGGAGGGCCGAGCCCCTGGAGCAAAGTCTTTTGTGTAGTCCCCTTTTTTCCTCCGCTCTCCAAGGGAAATTCATTAACCCGTTTTATTTACTGAGAGGAAGGCAGCCTTTTTAGGGGCCCTGATATGCAGGGTAATTTCGTATTTGACACGTGTAAATACTTAGTACTCTCAGGTAAGGTCAAATTATTTATCATCTTAATTTATATTTCAATAGGCCTACAATTTAGAGTCGAGAAATGCCTCCTTATGAATCATTATGGTCTATTAGAGGAACTAATGTCTAAACAGCACTATTTGGGAGGGAATCACTTATGTTGACATTTAAATGGCTCTTCAATAGTTAAAAAAAGAGACATTCGAGTGCCTTTGATTAAATATACAATTTACAAGACCATCAGCAAAACCATCAGGGCTATAAATTCTAGGGATTTTTATTTTCAATTTTCCCAAAGTCTTTCAGGACATATATGTCATCTCCTATGGGAAAAAAATACATAAATTTCTGACAATTCCACCCCTACCCCCCCACACACAAGCTAAAGTCTTATCAAGGGCCCCAGATCCTGTATCTTAGTGACAAACTTAACCACTTTTTAGCACTATTGCAGGTAACTTGTAAACGCAGCTTACCTGTCTTGCTAAAAGCCAACCATCCATCCTGATGTCACCACAGCACCCAGAACAGCTTGCTGGTGCTTTAAAGTCCCCTCTATACCTGCTAATATAAACACCAGTCTCTTCCTAGCTGTCTCCTGTCTCCAATTCTAGAAGGCTCCATCATGACTCTGTAGTGTTTCTTTCTCCTCTGACACAACATCTTTCCAGGCCTCAGATAGCTTCATATGTGTCTGTTTTCTAAGACCAGGCTAACATCAGAGATCTGCCTGCCTCTGCCTCCTTAGTACAATGATTAAAGGCCTGAGCCACCACACCAGGCTCATTTCCTTCCTCCTATTTACTGGTTTCCAAGTTTTTTGTTTGTTTATAAAAGCATAGGATTCTAAACAATGTAATTAATTGTGCATCAACCATTTGGATAGCATCTGCATGAAGAGTTCTGCTCTGTTTGGGAAGACGGCAGGGTGTGTGGTAAGGAAAGAAACACACTGGGCTATGTGCATGGTTGTGTTGCAGTTCTTGTTTCTGTTTTTTAAAAAAGCATGGGTTAGGGAGCTTCCCCTGGGGATGGGTTACAGACCTCCAGCAGTGCCTATGTTCCAAATTTATTTGCATAAACTGTTCTGTGCTTTAATCAGGAAAACTTAATGCTACATCTTGCAGCTGCCAAAATATGTGTGTGTATGGGGGGGGGAGTCCTGGTTAGGTTACACAAACTGGTTTCAATTCCTGAGCTCAAGCAATCCTCCTGTATCAGCCTTCCAAGCAGATTTACAGGTACAGACAGTTAGCATATGACTTCCTAAACTGATAAGCTTAGGGAAATGGTCTTTGTGCCAAAGTTCTTGGAACTTCACTATATAATACATCATCATTTATCGCATCATTCTAGCATCCTCCTTAGGTATTCCGCAGAAAGTATTGGGAACCAGACAACTCCTTCATGCTGAGTCAGGGAGTTTGTTTTGTTTTTTGAGAGTGTGTCTCTACATAATCCTGGCTGTCCTGGAATTCACCACGCAGACCAGGCTGGTTTCAAATTCATAAGAGATTTCCCTGCCTCTGCCTCCTGAGTGCTAGAATCAAAAGTGTGTGCCACCACCCAGTTTTTTCAATCCTTGTCTTCCTTAACTTCCCAGAGGCACTTAGCACCACCTTAACCCCAATTCCCAACTGCTCCCTTTTACTACCTTCCTGGTGACAGAATATAGGGGCATTTTTTTCCAGACTGAGAGTCCCTTTCAATTTCTTTCTGGGCTCTTGTCTCTGCTCCTCCAGTGGTCTTGGGCCTGGATACTCCCCCCTCCTCAACAAATTTCATCCCCATTTATGGCTTTAAATACCTCTCACTTGGTGATTCTTGGTTTGTTCTTTTCCAAGTTCCAGGCCCCCATATCAAACTGCAGACCAGCTAGCTCACCTTGGCATCCATATTCAGCTAACATTTGCACAGTGGTTTTTAGGTAACCAAGCACACAATATAAATTGTCTATGAATTCTTGCAATTATTCAGTAAAGCAGGTAGTCACTATCCACGGGTCACAGATAAAAACTGAAGTAAAGGACTTCAGAACACTCACAGGAATTTGTGCCAACAGGATTCAAACATAGGCGGCCCTCTGTCCAGAGTCCCATGTTCTTAACCACCCTCTACTACACAGCCATACACAAAATCCTACACGAGAATAAGTCCCCTCCTTCACCTTCTACCTTGCTTCTCTGCAGCACTCTGGTAAATACAACTAATTGTACTTTCCGGTATTCTACCTAAACTTCAACTTTTTGCAGCAACTATAGGCCAAGCCAACACATTCTCTTGCCTGGATGACCTAGGGTTTTAATTCTAGGTATCATTTCTCATGCTCCTCCAGTCCATCCTCTACAAAAAGGCAGCTAGACAGGCCTTTCTGTAACGTGTCGCATCTGGGCTTGGTGGTGAGCACCTGCAATCCCAATATTTAGGAAGTAGGAAGGATGATGAATTCAAGGCCAGGCAAAATCAGATTTCAAAAGCTGAATCAACTAGGTGCTGGTGAGATGGCTTATCGGCTAAAGGTACCTGCTGCCAAGCCTAACAGCCTAAGTTCTAGTCCCATGAGCATTGTGGTGGAAAAAGAGAACTGACTTCCGAAAGTTGTCCTCTGACCTCTACATTCAGCCTGTGCTGCACATGCACTCAGGGACACACATGTATATAAGTGAATTTTAAAAACTAAAAGCAGACACACGGCATGCCAGATATCACTACCTTCATTAGTTCCTGTCACATTTGAGACAAATCTCAAACTTCTTAGGCAGGTGTGTGTTCACATCTGTAACATCAGTAGTTGGGAGAGGGAAGCAGGAGGACCTCTAGTTTCAGGTCAGCCTGAGCTACATATCGAGTTCCAATCCAGGTTGAGCTGTGTGGTGAGGTCATGTCTCTAAATAACAGACCAACAAACCCCAACTTTCTGACCTAGCAACTTGTTTTCTACCACTCCACTGCTTGCCATGGTCTGCCTCACCATCTGAGCAGGCCTACTGGCAGCTCCTGAGCAAGCTCTTTCTGTTGTTAGCTTTCTAGACTCCTAGCACCAATCATGGCACCTAGCACACACAGACTATGTATAACTTGATCACAAATCAAGGAGTAAGCTGAGAATGGCAGTGCACTCCAGCCGGTGTTACATTGCTAGACCTTGCCACAAAAACAAACAAGGGCCGGGGATGTCACTCACTCATTACAGTGCCCTGATTTCTACCCCTAGCAACCCCAGCAATACACTTAAAAAAAATTGGGTGTGGCACACTCCTGTAATCCCAGAACTCTGGAGGTGGACGCTAGAGGATCAGAAATTCAAGGCCCTTTAACCTCAGCGCTCCAGAGGCAGAGGCAGGAGGATCTCTGTGAGTTTGAGGGCAGCCTGGTCTACAGAGCGAGTTCCAGGACAGACAAGGTTACAAAAAGAAACAACTCTGTCTCAAAAAAAAACCAAAAGCAACAATAACAAAAAAAGAAGAAGAAAAGAAAAATTCAAGGTCATTCTCAGTTGCATAGAAAGCTGGGAGCCAGCCTGGGTCACTAGAGACTCTGTTTCAAAAAACAACAACAAAACAAAGACCCAGTTGGATGGTGCACTTAGGAGGCAGAGGCAGGCGACACAGCCTACATAATGAGTTCCAGGCAGACATGGTGAGACTCTGTCTCAAAAACAAAAATGAAAGAAAGATTGAATGCAACATAAATGAATGAATGATTGAATGCCTGATACATTGTTATTCTGTATGTAGCACAGGCTGATATTTGAAACAAGTTCAAGAAAGCAAGACAGCTGTAGGGGTGGTGCTAATGTGCAGGGAGTGGATTTGTGGTTCTGGGGAAGACTGAGGCAGAAGTAATTAGCTAAGTCAAGTACAAGGCAAGAAGAGGTAATACCATCTGGAAAGACCCACGGGAGCATGAGATGAATATACACAGCTCTTTCTTGGTCAGAGGAGCCAAGTGACTTCCTTGGGTGCACATGTTTCTGGAAGACCCCTAGGAGGGCCCTTAGTCTTCCCAAGTACAGAATATCATCCCCAGGAGGTAACATCAGGAGCCCTTAACCAAGATCAAGACAAAACCCCTTTAGTATTCCTTGCCTATTCCTGATCACTCAAGACAGGGTCTAACTGTACAGCCCAGGATTACAGGTGCACACCGCCATGCTCAGCTAACTCAGCTGTTACCTGGTGCCAAAAGATCTAGGCTCTTCCTCCTCAAGACCCTCAGGGCCCATCAATGTAGGCTCTGGTCATAACTGGCACTGGGCCACTGAGTCTTTTTCTCCCAGTTCCATGCCTTTGACCTCCTAACAGGAACTATGTCACTGTGCTATACTTCATAGCAAGCGAGTCTGTTTGAATAATTCGTACAGGATAAAAATAGCTACTGTTTATTGAGGACCTTCGCTCCCTTCCAGTTCTTTACTAGGCACATTTCCATGCAATCTCCATTATGCCCCCTAATAACCCTGTGGTTACACACTACCATCTACTTTACAGCTGAGGAAACTATAGCTCTTAGAACTGCCCCTCCTCCCCCCAAAAAACCCCAAACCTATATATGGCTAATCTAGGAACATGTGGCCACAGGGATTCCCCTAACTTCACACCCCTCTGGCACGCTACATAGAGTGAGTACATGGCTTCTCAGTCAGGCATCTGTACTGTTTCCACAGACCAAGCGCTTCTGGGACCTAATCCTATGCAGCTTTTCCAATAGCATCTTTCTTGGGTCATCCTGGCCACTTGCCAACTGCAGTAAATATACAAGGCGTTTCTTTGCTTTCAGGATCAGCAGGTGTCAACTGATCCATCCTGCCCACCATGGGAATCTGAGCAAATGCATCTCCATGAAGAGTGCAGAGTGCCTTCCTCCCAGGAAACTCAAGGCAAAGACTTACTCCTCAGACAAAGCAAACAGACCCTGGAATGGAGTTGGAAAAACCTCTCTATTCTCCTTCCTGGTGAAACTAAACTGTGGCTCTGCAATGGATGATATTATGACCCGTTTTGTCCTTTCCCACTCCTGGGTAAGTTTCTTGGATTTTGAGCTTCCATGGACATCACTCTTAGGGCTGGCTGGACCAGATCCAGCTTACCAGTAGAGCACTTATTAAGCATGTGTGAGTCCCTAGGTTCCATTCCTAGCCCTGCAAACAAGGAAAAAGTCCGTGTCACCACTGCTACAAAAAGAGAGTATGGGAAGGGGTCCCCATGCCCCTTCCACCCAACTCCTCTCCTGAAACTTTTGAGATCCTGGGGAGCAGATTAACTTTCTTCAGTTTCCTAAGGGCTTTCTTTCTGTCTGCCAAATACAATATACACTGATCTCATTCCTTATAGAAAACTCCAGTCACCATTTCACAGATGAGGGAACAAAGCCCTAGAGACTAAACATAACCTTTTGCCTGGATACTCACCATCTGATCCCCAACCCAACTGCCACCCAAGTCATTGCTTCCCCTGTCTTCATGGTGGGACATGGGCAAGTAAATGTCATACTTTCTAGGACCCGTGGACAGCGAATTTCCTGGGCTCATCATAAACAGGCTCTGATGTCAATGTCCTTCCCTGCATCCTGCCATGCAAATGATGTCCCCTAAGGACATCATTGTCCTGCAGTGAATTTATTTGCCTAGTCCCTAGGAGAAGCCTTTTTTTTTTTTCCTCCCGTGGCATGAAAAGCCAAGGATGAAGCTGACAGAAACTCCAGAATGAAGGCTGAATGCCTTCACGGGTTCAGTGCCAGTGGCTACACTGGGACCTTCCTGGCCTGCTTGCTGGCACAGAGAATTTGGAGGAGAGATCAATCTTGAAGATAATTTAGCTTCTCTTTTTTTTTTTGAAGTATCCATGGCCCTCTTCACTAGGTCTGCTGGCAATGATTAATGCCACATGCTTTCTCCTCTCTCCTCTGCTTCTTCCTTTCTTTAGGGTTTATTTTCCAACCATTGCCACAGTTTCTCTTCAGAGCAGAGTAAATAAATATTCAGAGTATACTGGCAGAGCAAACCCCTCATGCTGCTCTGACAGAGCCCCAGGTGGCAGATGGTACCAGATTACTCCTAGAGGGTACTGCTACTGTTTATAGAGTTCAAGGCTAACCCGCCACTGCTGTCAATTGAGGCCTAATCCTTTAATTATTCTCAAAATGCCAAAAATAAAGATTGCAAGGAAGGCAATTAATAGGATCATACGGTGTATTCCTCGTTTGTAATTATATATTATTATTTTTCTCCCTACTTTGTTCCAATAATGATTTAAGGCCGCTTCCAAAGATACACAAACCCAAACAAAGATAAATAAAAGGAGTGGGATGTGAATTACAATGTCATGCCTGCTCGGGACATCTTTGCCCCACTCCACATAATAGAGCTGAATTCATAACGCCTTCCAAAAATGAGGTAATTTAGTTCTTTCAGTGGCAACACTAGGCTCTTTGTCAAGAGAAAGGGTGTCACGCAGTCTGGAAAGGGCTTGGAAAGGACAAGGGTCTGTTCTGTAAGGCTGGCAATATCAGTGTGTGATCTTAGACAAGCTGTTTGTCTTGGTATAACAAAATACCTGAGATTGAGCATTTTATAAAGTAAAGAGGTTTATTTGGCTCACAATTCTGGTGCCTGGAAGTTTCCAACAGCATAGCATTGGTGTCCTCGTGAGGGACCCCAGGCTGCATGACAACGTGGCAAAGAAGCAGAGAGGATAGTAGCTACATAAAGAAGGGGACAAGAGAGACTTTTGCTTTGCAACAACCCAGTTTCAAGAAAGCTAATCCACTCCACTGAGACTTGCATTAATCTCTTTAGGATCCAGTCACCTAATCACCACTCACCAGATCACACCGCCTAAAGTTGCCACCACCTCAACACCACTGGAAAGCAAGCTTCCAGCATGTGAGTCCTTGTGTAGGGGGAGGGGGTTCACACCACGCTTAAGTCATAGCATTCACCCTCTCTGGACACTGTACTCTGGGATCCCCACAGGTCTCTGTAACTCCTGGAGGTGCCCCTGGATGTGGGAGGCAGAAACCAGCAATGCTCCTCTAGCATGAAGGGCCCCTGTAAGAATCCTGTTCAAGCTGAGTGATGGTGGCACTCGCCTTTAATCCCAGCACTCAGGCGGCAGAAGCAGGCGGATCTCTGTGAGTTCGAGGCCAGCCTGGTCTAAAGAGTGAGTTCCAGGACAGTCAAGGCTACACTGAGAAAGGAAAAAAAGAAAGAAAAAAGATTCCTGTTCAAGAAACCACCTCCAGGCCCCAGAAGTCCTCTCTCTTTCATCTTTTGCTCTCTGTGTCTCTGTCTCTCCCCCATTCCTGGATGACCCAGACAGTAGAACTTGAATTGTCTCCTATTCTGTGGCAATGATTCCACTTCCAATCCTTAGGCCAGAAAGGCATGAAGGAAGGTCCCAGGGAAGGAGCAAGGTACTGCAGTAAGCAGGGCCATTGACTTTAGAGGCCCCCTTATCTTCTCTTCACTCCCATTAACCACATCTTCCACTTTGAAATCCCAAGCAGCACCTAACACAAAGCTTAGCCTATCACTCCATTAAAAAGACTGATAGGAAGCCAGGGGTGGTCAGGGGTGGTGACGACACACCCATAATCCCAGCACCAGAGAGGCGGAGGGGGCAAAAAGGAAGGTCAAAAGTTCTAGTCCCGCTGGGCGGTGATGGTGCCCACTTGTGAAGCAAAGGCCAGCCTGGTCTACTACAGAGCGAGTTCCAGGATAGCCAAGGCTACACAGAGAAACTGTCTCGAAAACCACACACACACACACACACACACACACACACACACACACACACAGAAAGAGAGAGAGAGAGAGAGAGAGAGAGAGAGAGAGAGATCCAGTTTAGCCTGAGCTACATATAATAAGAGTGGGTCTCAGAAAACCCTGGGACTTATATTCTCTCTGCCCCATTCAAAGTCACAACAGACCCACTGCTGCCTCTATTTAGCCTGAGTTCCTCTGAGTGTACTCCACAGAAAGGAGCTCCTGGGGCTCAGCCCTGCCTGCCTGCTGGAAAACAGAAGCAGACAGCATGGATGCATCTAACATATGAATTGCAGCACAAAGGAAGTCTGCCCACAGAAACAGGTACTGCAGAATTTCCCTGCTATCCCCTCTGAAAGTGCCTGAGCATTAGGAGCCGGGCATTGATGCCGCACACCTTTAATTCCAGCACTCGGGAGGCAGAGGCAGGCGGATCTCTGTGAGTTCGAGACCAGCCTGGTCTACAAGAGCTAGTTCCAGGACAGGCTTCAAAGCTACAGAGAAACCCTGTCTTGAAAAATAAAAAAAAAAAAAGAAGAAGAAAAAAGAAAGAAAGAAAGAAAGAAAGAAAGAAAGAAAGAAAGAAAGAAAGAAGTTGGACTAGGAGTTTCCCTTCCACTTTGGGGACTTCTGGAATATTCTGCATGTTGATATGGATGTTGGTTACACAGATGTACGTATTTTATGTGCCAAACTCCAATAGAATGGTAACAAATTCAGAATATAATGGATTTTTTAAAGGATTTATTTTATTTTTGTTTGTGTATATGTGTCCTTGTGGGTACTTGTGGAGGTCAGAAGAGGGTATTGGATGCCCTAGAGCTAAGCTATTTCTCCAGTTCCTCCTCACCTTAATATAATAAATGGTTAAAAACAAAACAACTGAGTGAGAATAAGATATAAAAAATCAGGAGGATACGGTATAAAATTGCATGCCCAATCTGGGCAAGATGGCTGAGTAGGTAAATAAACAAACAAACAAACAACTTGACACTCAAGTTTCATGACCTGAGTTCAATTCCTGGAAGCCACATAGACAAGAGTTGTCACAACTCATGTGGTGCTACCCCATGACAATAAACAACATTTTTAAATAGTAAAGGAAAATTACCTGAGAAAGCTGGGTATGGTGGCCCATGCAGGCAAGCCTGACACTTGAGTTGAGCCAGGGCTGTTGAAAACTCAAGGCCAATTTAAGATTACACAGTGAGTTGGGCAGTGGTGGCACACACCTTTAATACCACCATCACTTGGGAGGCAGAGGCAGGTGGACCTCTGAGTTTGAGTTCAGCCTGGTCTACAGAGCTAGTTCCAGGACAGCTAAGGCTACACAGAGAAACCTTGTCAAAAAAAAAATTACACAGTGAGTTGAAAGGCAGTGTGAGCTATGCGCAGCGCAGTGTGAGACCCTGTCTCTCAAAAAAAAAAAAACAAAAAACAAAACAAAATCTCGTGAACAGAAACACCCTTTCTTCTCAACAGTCCAGCCCAGCTGATTGGAACGGTATGCCAAGCAGATGTTATGAAAGCCCCTACTCAGGACAGAACACCAGCTCTATCCTCTTTCCTCTAGCCTTACTGCCTTTTCTGCAGGGACATAGGGACATCCATTGCTGGCCACAGTGAATGCTCCTGTCCATGCGTTAGCTATGTAACCCCCACTAGTACCAATTGCTAGTGCTATTTGGAGGTGCGTCTGTGGGAGATAACATGTGTTTGTGTCTTGCCTCATGATGCCTCCACCACGTTGTCTTAGAGGAAGGAGACCCTCACCAGATGCCTGCCTCACTCTGGAACCTACCAGCCTTCAGAACTGTAAACTGTGAACTCCTGTGCTCCCTTCTCCTCACCTCTCCCTGTCTCTTATTTTCCGTAGTGGTCAGATTCTCTTTTCTTTCTTTCCTTCCCACCTCCCTCCCTCACACATACTGCACACCTCTATTACTCTCTCTTCTTGCCATACTCCTCACTCTATAGCCCAAACTGACCTACAACCTACTCTAGACAAGGTATTTTCAGCAAGCTCCCTGCCTTGGCTCCTTGAGTGCTGAAACTACAGGTGTGAGCCATCATCACCCCTAGATTAAAATTTTAATCTTTATCTTTTAAAGAAATTACATTTTCTTTGTTTATTCATTAGTGTGTGTGTGTGTGTGTGTGTGTGTGTGTGTGTGTGTGTGTGTGTGTGTGTGTGTCCTCTGTGGCTCTTGCATGGGACAGAGGCCAACTTCCAGGACTCAGTTCTCTCCTTCCACCACGTGGGTCCCAGGAGTCAAACTCAGGTAAGTGCTTTTACCTGCTGAGACATCTTGGGGCCTATTTATTTCCCCTGAGATAATGACTCAGACTGGCCACAGGTTTGCTATATAATTCATATTAGCCTTGAACTCCTGATCCTTTGGCTCTCGCTTCCTAAATACTGGGATTACAGGCATGCCCCAGCATGTCCAGCTTAAATTTCTATTTATAAAGTCCCTGATCTCTATGCAGCAACAGAAAATGGCCCTGGAGTTCCCACTTTCCTCTGTCCCCCACCTACCGTTCAGTAATGCAACCCGGGAATCCTTGATCTTGCCAGCTCACTCCACTGCTCCTCCATCACCAAATCCTGCATTCTTTGCTCTTTGGAGCATGACTCATGCATTGCTTGCCATCCCATGTCCTGCTCGCCCAGCACAGCCTCTTGTGAATGCTGTGGCAATGACTGCCTGACTGGTTTCCTTTTTCTGTTTCTGCCTCTTTATGGGTCACTCCCTACATGGAGGCCTGTAGCTATAGGGCACCTGTGTGCAAAAGCCAGCCCAGGCACTACGCACCCCATGGGGAGAAACCAAATGGCTGTCCTCGGGGCATCTGTGCTTCAGCAGGCCCCACGGCAACTAAGCAATTAAGGTAACAACGGGTCATACAATGATCCAAGATGGTAGACAATGGACAGAATAGAAAAAGTGAGAGCAGGTGAAGGGCATCTAAGAAGCAGAGTGGGGAGCCGTTTGCATGATCCCAAGGTGACCAGAGGTCAGAGCCTTGTGTGAGTGAGAGTGTGTGGGTACATGTGTGTGCCACAGTGCTCATGGGGCGATCAGGACAACTTGCTAGAATGGGTTCCCTGCTGCCAGGGATTGAATTCAGGCTGTCAGGTTTGGTGGCAAATTCCATTGTACACTAAAACACCTCACCAGCTCAAGGCCTTTTAGAGACACAGAAGAGGGGAGGAAAACTTGAAAGGTGGTGAGGGGCCAGGCAAGTGGGCCTCTGCAGGAAGGATGGTGGAGGCACAGGCATGGGCAGTGTGCAGAGGCCCTGGGGAAAGACGGTGCCTGCTCTGTGAAAGGGGAGACCAGGATCCTAGTATGGCTAAACTACAATAGGAGAAAGGATGTGGTTATAGGGAAGCAGGTTCTGTGGCCGGCCTCTAGGAAACTCCAAGGAGCTTCAGGGCATTCACTATAGAGATAAAGATGAAAGACCTCAGCCGGCTCTCCTGGCCAGGCTCTCAGACCTGGGGTTGTTTTCAGCCCTTACTCACCTTGGGGCCTACCTGGAGGCTGTTCCTGTTTACTCTACCTTGGTCCCCTTTGTCCAGGCACCCAGAGCTCTGAAGAAAACAGTGCTCCCAAGAACCCTTGTCCAGGCCCTGGGTTAGGGTTTCACCATCGCAAACTGTCCCCAATCCTTCACCCACAACCTCCCTCCTCTCAGCAGGTGGTAACTTAGCACCACACCTATGATCCAATGATGGGCTCATGTAGTTTGTGGTATATTTGAGGGTTCATTCTTCTGCACCATGAGCTTCCCTGGATGCCAGAGGCCCAGTGATGACCAGAACCACCAAGAAGCTTATCCCTAGGAGATGGCCACACAAAAAAGCAGATGACCCAGGGCACTGTGGGCTCAGGTGGGCCAGGGTGGCCAGGAAGTCAGGAAATAACCAAAGGCTGAGAAGGCAGCAGTTGGATGAGTCTCTAACAAGGATAGCTCCAGGCTTAGACAAACTACAAGTTCATAGGCCCTGAAGGACAACTGACCTTGGCTTCTGTCCTGGTTAATTTTATGTCAGTTTGACACAAACTAGAGTCATCAGAGAGGAGGAAGCCTCAGTTGAGAAGACGCCTCCATGAGATCAGACTGTAGGCAGGCCTTTGAGGCATTTTCTTAATTAGTAATTGATGGCACCATATTGGATGGTGCCATGCCTGGGTTGGCACTCCTGGGTTCTATGAAAAAGCAGGTTGATCAAGCCATATGAAGCAAGCCAGTAAGCACCCCTCCGTGGCCTCTGCATCAGCTCCTGCCTCCAAGTCCCTGCCCTATCCGAGTTTCGATACTGACTTCTTCCTTCAACGATGAACAGTGCTGTGGAAGAGTAAGCCAAACAAACCCTTTCCTCCCCAATTTGCTTTTTGGACATGGTTTCATCACAACAATAGAAATCCTAAGACATAGCCGGGCGGTGGTGGCTCACGCCTTTAATCCCAACACTCGGGAGGCAGAGGCAGGTAGATCTCTGTGAGTTCGAGGCCAGCCTGGTCTACAAGAGCTAGTTCCAGGACAAGCTCCAAAGCTACAGGGAAACCCTGTCTCAAAAAACCAAAAAAAAAAAAAAAAAAAGAAAGAAAGAAAGAAAGAAGAAAGAAAAAAGAAATCCCTAAAACAGTTCCTCTGAGGAAGTAAGGATAGCTCCTAAGGCTGAACCAGAGTGACTCTTTCTATCTAGGACTATGGTTCCACAGCCTGGCATCCCAGAAGCCCTTTGCATTCCCCCTGGGGCTCTGTCTGTCCCTCAGGCTAGCTCAGCTGATGGACATTGCTTTTGTTGAATCTGAAGGTATCAGACATAAGGGTTGTGGAGATGGCTCTGGGGAAAATGCTTGCTATGAAAGCATGAGAACCTCAGTTCAGATCCCCAGAACCCTCATAAAAGTCAGATGTGGCTCTGCACCCTTGTAATCCCGGCACCTGGAAGATGGAGACACAAGGATCCCTGGGGTTTGCTGGCTAACTACTTTAGCTGAAATCAGTGAGTCCCAGGTTCAGTGAGAGACCCTGTCTCAAAAAACAAAGTGGCAGCAGGGCAGTGGTGGCACATGCCTCTAATCCCTGCATTTGGGGGGCAGCAGCAGGTGGATCTCTGAGTTCGATGGCAGCCTGGTCTACAGAGTGAGTTCCAGGACAGACTCCAAAGCTACACAGAGAAAACCTGTCAAAAAAAAAAAAAAAAACCAAACCATCCAAACAAACAAACGAATGAATGAATAAAAAGTGGCTAGGGGCTGGGTATGGTGGCACTGGGGAGGAAGAGGCGGGCAGAGCTTTTCGAGTTCAAGAGCAGCCTGGTCTATACAGCAAGTTTTCAGGTCAGCCAGAGCAATATGAGACCCCATTTCAAAAATAAATAAAATAAGGAAATAAAACATAAATTAACAAATGTAAGGCTGGGTGTAGTGGCTACATAGTCAGATCCTGTCTCAAAAAACAATAAGTAGAGGGATAGAGGAAGATGCCCAGTGCCAACCTCTGCCCCCCCATACACACGAGCAACACACTCACACATATTTCTGTCTCCTTCTCTTTTATTTGGTTGAGGATGGATCCAAAGGCCTTGCAAGTGTTAAGCATGTATTTTACTCCTGAGCTCTACTCACAGACTCTGAAGGCATACGTATAAACCCTGTTCTGCTCTTTTGTTGGGGTTATTTACATTGGTTTTCTTTCATTGATTGAATTTTTTGGTTTTTGTGTGTTTTTTTTTGAAACAGGTTCTTAAGTAGGCCACGTTGGCTTTGAACTTCTGACTACATCTCCTAGTGCTGTATCATAGGTGTGCACCATCACATCTGGTGTATGTGGTGCTAGGGATCAAATCCCAGGCTCTACCAGGCAACTGGTCTACCGACTCTCCTGCTCAGTCTTCAATCTGCTTTCTCCACAAGCTTGTCCCAGCACTCTGCAGGCCTCTGAGAACAAACGCTGAACCCTAAACCCAAGCTGAGGTCATTACTTGACATCCTTGGGCAGCCCGGGCAGCCCCAAAAGCAATGTGAAAACAGCGTTCTTGTATATGCAGCCTCTTTGCTGCCTCAGAGAGCCCGTGAGAGGACCGAGACGCAGATATTTGTGGAATGTTCCCTACTCCTTGCACCAGAAGAAAAAGGGCTCACTGTTGGAGTGGCGTATCCAGTGTCTGCCTGGCTCGCAACACCCGGCTCCTAGGCCTCAGGTGCACCTGGTCTAGCTGCTGGTGCCCTCTAAACAGCTGGCCTTCATTTTAGAAGAGATGGGCACAGGTCTATGCTTTTCCAGGCTTATAGACCTTGAAGGCAGGATCATGTAGATGCTTTTTCATGTCCTGCCCTCACTCCCATGTCTATACACCTCTAGCTCCATGAGCTGGGGCTTCGTAGGAACCTCCTTCCTCCCATGTGCAAAGGGCAACAGAAGCCACCACACTGGGTATCACCTGGCTTGTGTTCAGGCTGGCTATTCTTAGCAGCCTTCGGTCACCATCCTGAGAATTCAAAGTCCCCTGTCACTAGGGCTTAGCTCTTTCCCCACCAGGGCAGGGGAGTTTTCTATTTCTAGGCACAGAAGTCAGAGTAAAGAGTGACAAGGAACGTGCTGATTTAGGAAGCCCAGGCTTTGGGACACAGCCCAGCGACACACTTAGCCTGTTGCTACCCACCACTGCCCCGGGCCTGACTGACTGGCCAGACTGTTTGGAAAACATGTTCTGGTTTAGCAAAGAGGCATGGCATGGTGGGAGCTCTGGCCACAGCACAGCACAGCACAGCACGTCTGACCTCATTCCTGGGGCCTGAGGCAACTGTGGGGTCTGCGTGGCTCGAACACTTAATCTTCCTTGAAAGATACCCACAATAAGTCAAGCAGCAACACTGAACAAGGGGTGCGGGTGCCGGCATTAACAATTCCTGGCTGGATCCTCTCCTAAGAACGCCCTGCGAACTCCCCCTCTGGATAAGAAAGACCTTGTCACCCATTGTGTAGGGACTATCGTGTGTGGCCTGCCATCAAGCTGCATCAGTAGAGGGGCTCTAGAGACAGCACTGTGGAAGGCTGAGGAGAGACGGTGGCTTGCTCCAGCCAGCTGAACATGTTGCAGAAGGAAGGTTTCTGCTGAGCTACTATCAAAGCCTAAAGGACTTCAGAGATAGAACGCACGTGAAGCCCAACTGCCTGACAGAAGTGAATTCAATCCAGGATCCAGGAAGTGCTGGCTTTTGTCAGCTTTGCTGTTGGTGGTGCCACCAAAGCGACTTCCCTCAGCTGCACCCTGAGCTTCCAGAAGTGGGACAGTTGAGGCCCCACACTCCGTGCTGGTTTTTGTTTGCTTCCTTCCTCCCTTCTCATTTCTCTTGGGGTGGCTGCGTCTGCAAACTGTATTTGTCCTTGATTTGCTTGGCTCCAGGAGGATCAGAGCAAAACCTGAGAGGAGGTGGAGGCTGGGATGAGGGACAATTGGGGAGGGGGGTATTTACACAAGATATGGAAGAAGCAGAAGTGGTACCTCTTCAAACACCTGTGATCCCCTCACACCTGTCACCATGCCCCGGTAGTGGAGAAAGAAGGAAGATGGCAAGTTCTAGGCCAGCTAGTAAGCTCTCGAAACCAGTCACCAAACCAAATTTCAGGCAAGCCAGCTCACTCCCAAACCAGTGCTCCTCCAGCCCACAGCAGGTTCAAGGTCAAAACTCTATGTCTTGTGGGGTGGACACAGTAAAGAGGAGCACTTATAGAGGTGCTGGAGAGATGGCTCAGCAGTTAGGAACACTTGCTGCTCTTCCAGAGGACCTGGGTTCTATTCCCAGCATCCACATTAGGCAGCTCACAAACACCTGTAACTCCAGATATTGGGGATAGGATGCACTCTTCTAGTCTTTGAAGGCTCCCCCACAAACATACGCATACTCACAAACAGATACACGTAATTAAAAAATAAAATCTTGGCAGGGCGCCATGGCATATGCCTTCAATCCCAACACTCCAGTGTCAGAGGTAGGAAGATACCTGAGTTCAAGGCTAGCCTGGTCTACATAGAGTTCCAGGACAGCCAGGGCTAAATAGAGAGACCTAGTCTCAAAAAAAGAAAGAAAGAAAGAAAGAAAGAAAGAAAGAAAGAAAGAAAGACAGACAGACAGAAAGAAAGAAAGAAAGAAAGAAAGAAAGAAAGAAAGAAAGAAAGAAAGAAAGAAAGAAAGATTCAAATGAGCAGCTGTGGAATGGGGAAGGGGTAGGGACCTTGAAGGGAGGCTCTGATTTGAAAAATCCCCCTCATGGAGGGGACAGAGAGATGGGCCAGCCAGGAAAAGCACCTGCTGCACAAGCATGGTGACCTGAGTTTAATCCACAGAACACACAATGGAAGGGGAGAACTGATCATGAGCATCATGCACACATGTGCCCACGTCTCCCACACAGTGCGAGTGCATGGGCATGAACGCACACACATGCGCAGAGAGAGAGAGAGAGAGAGAGAGAGCAATTTAAATTTTAAAAACAAACAACAAAACCCAGAATCCCCAACAGGGATTTCTGGGCTTCTTGAACTAGGGCCTGAAGGGGCCATGAAGACTCGGAGATGAGTTCTGCTCTGTGAATGTCTTCTGAGCATCCCCTATGTCTGGGAACAAGTGAGATACTCTCTCCAAGGAGACTGCCCTGGAAAGACATTTGACACCTTGGGGGGAAGGAAGTCAGATGGAAGATGGAGAGCTGGACCCAGGAGGTGGCAAAGGCAGGTGTGGCCAGTCTGCCCTGTCTTGCTCTTGGAGGCCACCCACACAGTCCACTTATGGTGAGATGAAAGGGGGCAGGGAAAGACAAGTGGCAAAGACAGGTGAGGTGGTCCCAGAAGCAGCTGTGTGCCCAGCAATGACATCTTAGGGACAGCAGCCACTTCAGCAACTAACTGAGGAAGGAGCCTGTTTACAGGAGAAATTGAAAAATGGAGGATGAGGCCTAGTCTGAGTTTTTTCTCTCCAACCTCCAGGTGAACAGAAGATATAACAGCAGTAACAGTTGTACTAACTGCGGGTCTGTTTGCACCCTGACAAGGTGAGACACTGGGTCCCCTCAGAGTCCCTCAAGCCCAGGCATGGGTCCTTGACAGTACCTCCTACCAAGGTGGGGAGCAGAGTATGTTTTTATGTTAATGCCGTGGGACCTCAGAATGTGACCTTATTTGAAAGTACGACCCTTAAAGAGGTGATTAAGCTAAAATGTTGTCACCAGGATCGACCCTAATCCACTTTGACTGTTGTCTTATGGAAAGAGGTCAGGATCCAGACAAAGACAGGGAAGATCATGATATGAGGGCACAAAGAGAGGGCAAGGACAGGAACGTCACAAAAAGCCAACCCCATTGTCACCCTGATTTGACTTCCAGACCACAGAATCATTGGTTATGCCACTAGCACCCGGGTTGTTGAAATTCTGTTGATGAAATTCTGAGCCGACTTACAGGGTTTACCTGTAGCCCTGCATCCTAGAATTTGGACAGGCCTAAAACGTGCTCTGAACAACATATATTCTGAGAAAGTGGTGGATGACTTCCAAGGTGACACCTTAAGAAGCCTTCCTGTAACTTTTTACTTTGCCCTCTAGGACAGTTCTGAGACTGCCACATAAGCAAAGCCAGTCTCGTACACTAGACGACAGGAAGCCACCGAAAGAAGCACTGCATTCCCATCCCAGCTAACAGTGGGCACCAACTGTCAGGCTCTTCTGGAAGCCGTCTCTAACTATCCTGTCAATGACTCTAGCTCTTTGAGCTAGCCCTGCTAGATCCAGCAGAAGAACTAACCGGACAACCACTCAATTGGGAAGATGTGTTCATGTTTTAGTCCATTTTCTGTAGCCACAGATCATGGAACATATTAAAGAGTAGAAGCGAATTGGGTATGGCGGTGCACACCTTTATTCCCAGCACTCAGAAGGCAGAGGCCGAGGCAGAAGTATCTCTGAGTTCAAGGCCAACCAGGTTCCAGGCTAGGCAAGCCTACACAGTGAGATACTATCTTTTGTGTGTGTGTGTGTGTGTGAGAGAGAGAGAGAGAGAGAGAGAGAGAGAGAGAGAGATTTGATTTAATTATTTCAGTGTACCCAAGGCAGTTGAGTCAACATGGCTCCTGAGAACCAAATCCCAGCCCTCTGGAAGAACACTTATCACCCTTAACCACTAAGCCATCTCTCCAGCAACCCTTGCAAGCTTCATTTCTTCCTTCCTTCCTTTCTTTTTTTTTTTTTTTTTTTTTTTTGGTTTTTCCAAAGTTTCTCTGTGTGTAGGTAGCCCTGGCTGTCCTGGAACTCACTCTATAGACCAGGCTGGCCTCGAACTCAGAGATCCGCCTGCCCCTACCTCCTGAGTGCTGGGATTAAAGGCGTGTGCCACCATCCATGTCCAGCTCTCAAGCCCCATTTTTGCCTCTGATAATAAGCAGCTGCCAATGTAAGTCAGCTCTCCAGATAGCTATAAATCAAACACTGTCTCAGGAGCTAGGGTATAGCTCAGTGGTAAAGCAATTGGCTGCTAAACACAAAGCCCGAGTCCAATCCCCAGCATGGCAGCAATAGCAACCAAACACCCTCTGGATGCACAGCTGTGAGCCAGTAGGGAAAAAGCCTTTGTTTACTAATTTCATTTATGCCACTGCATGGTAAACAGCAATGAAGTATGAGGCATATAGTCAGTGCATTCCTTTATGTAACTTTCACGAATGTATGGGAAAAATAAGGCACAGCCATGACCCTATTTTATAGGTGATAGAACTGAGGCTTAAGGCCAGACACAGTGGCTCATACCTATAATCCCAGCACTTGGGAGTCTGAGGCAGGAGGACCATAAATTCAAAGCCAAGCCTGGCATGATGGCACACACATTTAATCCCAGCATTCCTGAGGCAGAGGCACATGATCTCTGTGTGCTGAGGCCAGTATGGTCTGCATAGCAAGCTCCAGGCTGACCAAAGCTGCATAGACAGACAAAACAAAATTTACAAAAAAAAAAAAAAAAAAAAAAAAAAAAAAAAAAAAAAAAAAAAAAAAAAAAAAAAAAAAAAAAAAAAAAAAAAAAAAAAAAAAAAAAAAAAAAAAAAAAAAAAAAAAAAAAGAAGTTCAAAGCCAGCCTGAGAGATACAGGAGTTCAAAGTCACCCTCCACTACCTATCAAAACGGTTTCTCAAAAACAAAGACAGAGAGGCCCTGAGGTTTAGTAGCTGTCCTGAGGTCACAGAGCTAGTGGACTCTGACACACAGTGTTTCCTCTACCCTATGTATGATGCTAAGGGAGAGTGCTTAAATTTGGTTCCCACTCTGGCCTCTCAGCTTCTCCTTCCAGATACCTCTGGTCCCTTTCTACACTCCCGCTTATGCCAACCTCTAACAGCTAGGGACCAACCTAGTTAAGGGCAACCCTCACTTCCTCCTAATGAGAAGAGCATCTCCTTACCCTCATCTTACAAGTAAGGAAACTGAGGCATGGAGATGAGAATAGGCAGCCTGCTCTGTGGCCCAGACCTGTTACTCCATGCTCTGAGGAGGCCTCTCCTGGCCCTGCCTTCCCTACAATGGATTCCTTAAGTGCTTACCGTGGAACATGTGGTGTGTATTTACCAGCGACAACACAGAGGGCTGAGGATGTGGCTCAGTTGGTAGAGTGCTTGTCTAGCATGCATGAAGACCTGGGTTTCATTTGCAGCATCGCAGAATACTGGGCGTGGGGGATGGGAGATAGCTCAGCTGGTAAATGCTTGCAAGGCAAGCATAAGGAGCTAAGTTAGATCCCCAGAATAAAACACACACACACACACACACACACACAGACACACACACACACACACACACACACACACACA